>QANZ01016059.1:121040-181012 GCA_003254925.1 Chamaecrista fasciculata | reverse complement strand
TGTTTCTCAAGAGATTCTTCAAGATGGGGCAAATATTCTGTCAGGCACCTTCGTAAGTAGAATAAGAAAATAAGCAAACATTTCATGATGAATCATCTAATTCTTGTATATGCACCACTGCAGGATGACATAGGATGTAGAATGCCTGAAGTGGGTAAATTAAAGTGAGCAACTTACATCCCATCCATCCAAGCAGGTAGCTTGATGTCCTCAATGGAAAATAAGGCTTTCAACTCAGGTGTAGATACCTACATAATTATTAGAAACTTATCTCTCTTGTACATAAATAATCAAACAATTGGTGGGTAGCTAACAATCTATAGCATTCAATATAAGCACATCAATCACATTAATAATGAAACCAATCCCAAAACTGGAATAGAGACATCTTTGATCATAGTATTTTGAACAAATTAAAGACACCTGATTACTTCTTCTTCCTTACTCTGCAGGAAAACTTTGAATTATACATAATATAGCAAAGCATGTCAAAACTAAAAAGAAAATAGAATTAATAAAACTAATTCAGATGGCGATGAAGAAGAGATAATTTGACTCATCAGCCATGGAAAGGAAGGAATAGTAAGAAAGAGAATGTGAAAAAATGGGAGGATAGAATGGTGAGAAAGAGAAGTGTAGGTGAGAAAAGAAGTGAAAAAAAATGTGGGCTTCTTTGAAATTTAGTGGGGAGAGAAATTGAAGTTTGAAATTTGAATTTGGAGCCATGAATGAATGTTGATTTGAGTGAGAAGGTGAATTCAGAGCGCAATAATTGACGAAAATTGATAAAAATAAATAAAATGAGAAATGGAATATGAGGGATACGTGTCATTCTATTGTTGAGAATTTAGAAATGAACGTTAACACAACTTGAAAGTAATAGCCGCATTACAGAACAAGAACAAGAGAATTATCGCCCATCTTTGCTTTTATGTATACAATTTCAAAATAGCTATTGAGTATTATTGAGCATGAATGTTTTTTGTTAGTTGAATTTTCATGAAGTTTCATTTTATGTAGGCTAAGTGGAAAGGAGATTGACTTGAAGGATTGGAAGTTTTCAAGAATGAAGCTATTTGGATTGCAATTTATGGAGTCAATTGCTGGAGATTTTTAAGAGTTTGAAACTAAAGGAACTTGCATGTTCTGTTTGTGATTTTGATTGTTCAAGGCTCCATTATCATTGTACACATTTATATTTTCAATTTTTGGTGTGTACTTTTTTTTTTGTTATGTCATAACTTAATGAACATAGTGCTGCCATTTTTCAGATATTATGAAATTGGTACTTTTTTTATATTAATTATAAAATTAATAGTAATTAAAGGTCAAACCGCCCAAACCAAACCGCTAAAACCGCCATTATATTGGTTTGGTTTGGTTTGGTTTGATATTTTTTTTCAAACCGAACGGTTTGAGTTTTCTCCAAACCGAAGCGAGCGGTTCGGTTTGAAAAATCATTTTAAACCGCCCAAACCGCCCAACGAACACCCCTAGCTACTCACATTTTATTATAGCCACTAATCCACTATCGTTTTAAAATTTACACACCTAGCGCTAATACCATTCGTCATCCGTTTGCGACAGAATATGTCGTTACCAATTGTTTTTGTAACCAATAAATAACAATAACTATGAATATATATACACACACACTTTTTGGAGATTGTCGATTGCAGAGTAAAACGTACAATCGACAAGATAATTGAATACTTCGATTAAATTCTCAACTTTCCAATTATTCATATAATTAAATCTAAATGATTGGCCGTGTAGTGATAATATATATATAACTGATCATGTTTTATGTATAGTGTCAATAGTTGAAGAACTGAACCAAAAATAACTAGGAATGCAATCATTTAAGAATAGTTGCTTAATTCCTTTCATGGACCTTTGAATTTCAAGACTTTCTTTAATGTTGAAATTTAGCATTTTTTTTGTCTGTTCAATAGTGTCATTGTTAGTTGTTTCCCCTTTTAATTTAACAAAATATTCCACATTTGTGGAAAAACAAAAGATTTAAAAAGATGATCCATTGAAGACTTTTGAAAAAGGGCAAAAATGGCATCATTTACTCATACTGTGGTTAATTTAAGGCCAAAGTACGAATTTGGTCCTATAACTTTGCTCATGTTCTCAAATCAGTCCTATAAGTTTTTTTGTCTCGAATTTGGTACTGTAACTTTGCTCAAGTTCCCAAATCAGTCCTATAACTTTTTTTGTCTCGAATTTGGTCCTATATCTTTACTCTAGGTCCCATATCAGTCTTATATCTTTTTTTGTCTCAGTTTTGGTCCTATATGTTTTGAAAACCTCTCACCGTTAGTCTTCCGTCTATTTTAAATTACAGTTTAGTCCTGAAAACTTCAAGTCCCTTTCACTTTAGTCCCTGACTATCAAAATGAAAGTGAAAGAGCATCCCTGAAGATTTTTAAACCTTATATCTTGGTCTCTAATCCATGAATTTTTCATGAAAGGAAATATAAATGCGAAAACAACACAAATTAAAGCAAATGACAGAGGGACCAAAACTAAAAATGCAGAAAATTTAAAACACACCGAAAAATGCCCCAAACTCGTCGGAAAACGTACAAAAATCGCCGAGAAACTCAAGAACTTATCCAAAAATATCAATTCTTACTGAAATCTCACTCAAATAATCGTCCTCAAATGCTTTAAAAAATTCAAACTTTTGAGAAGGGAGGTGATAGAAGAAATGTAAGGGATTTCAAAACTTCTCTCTCAGAATCACCAAATGTAAGAGAATCTTCTATCACCTCCTTCCTCAAAAGTTTGGATTTTCGAAAATTCTTTCTTAAAGCATTTGAGGGCGATTACTTGAGTGAGATTTCAGTAAGAATTGGGGATTTTGGATGAGTTTTTGAGTTTCTCGACGATTTCCTTATGTTTTCCAGTGGGTTTAAATTTTCTGCGTTTTCAGTTTTGGTCCCTCTGTCATTTGCTTTTAATTTGTGTTTTTTTTTTGCATTTCTATTCCATTTCATGAAGAATTCATGGATTAGAGACCAAGATGTAAGGTTTGAGAATCTTCAAGGATGCTCTTTCACTTTTGTTTTGATAGTCAGGGACTAAAATGAAAGGGTTTTGAGGTTTTCAGGATTAAACTGTAATTTAAAATAGACGGAGGACTAACGGTGGGAAGTTTTCAAAACATATGGGACCAAAACTAAGACAAAAAAAAGATATAGGACTGATTTGGGACCTAGAGCAAAGATACAGGACCAAATTCGAGACAAAAAAAGATATAGGACTGATTTGGGAACTTGAGCAAAGTTACATGACCAAATTCGAGACAAAAAAAATTATAGGACTGATTTGGGAACTTGAGCAAAGTTATAGGACTAAATTCGCACTTTCACCTTAATTTAATGATCAACACTCAACATGCAGTAAACATATATTAAAGACAAAACACAGTTTTTTGAGAAGATTTTGACATGGATAAATGGATTAATCTGAATCGTCCATTCAGTTAATAACTTTACTTAACCGTCTTCTATATCTAGATTCTAAAGTTCATCTCGGAAATCAAGCAAAAAAAGATACAGTTTAACTAACCTGAAATCAGGTTACTACATAAAATCTCATTGAATACTACTGATTGATCCTCCATATCTTAAGCTAGCTGTGCGAATCCATAACATGTACACGTAATTAATTAACTACTAATTAGTAATCAAAAACATGGAAATCCACTTAATTATAAAAAGAGCAAGTATTTTTACGATGATGATCTTTATGCATACCAGATTATCAATGATAACCAAATTAAAGGGGTACGTACGGACGGTGATCGAGATTCCACTGAATCAAGGATGCGAGATAGATCTTATTTTTCTGATGATGCTCTCTTGAAACTGCTGCTTCCCGTGATTAACTTATTGTTATAAAACTAACTTCTTGTAAGAGATGGTAATATAAAATATGTAATTTCAGCATGTTATTTAATACACTAGTTTATTTTATTTCAAAAGTTTGCGCTCCATTTTTTTAGTTTTTTTTTTATTTTTTTTTTATCAACCTCCATTTTTTTTTATTAGTTCGAACGAAGTGATTCTTTAATTTTCAATGAATTAATATTTTAATCATCCAAATTTAAAGATGATTAACTTTAAACCAAGCTTGGTTAGCCTAGTGGTCGAGCTCACTAGGCCGCTTAAGCAAAGTCGGAGGTTCGAATCCCGCCTTGTGTATGCAGCAACCAATTGGCCAGTGGCAGACCCTTAAATGGAGCACTGATCCGCGGAGGATTGGTCCTTGGTCTGTCGGGCTGGGGGATACCTTGGGAAAACAAAAGAAAAGATGATTAACTTTCTAATCTAATTATTAGAAAATATAATTATAAAACTATATTACTAAAGATATACTTAATTAATTACAATGAATTTGATATATTATTTATAAATATTAATTTTAATTTCATAAAATATATATGCTTTTCAACATTAATTCATTAAATAAAATATTAAGAGAATTTAAAATTACATTAAATTTATTATTACATTTCAGACAGTGTATACATATAATAAATATTAAATAGACTGAAATTTATAAATTGTGTTTGAAATATTAGGAATAAACATATAATTTTGTTTCTGAAAGATATTATTACTTTTTTTAAAAAATAATTTACATACTTTAATCTTCTTTTTAGGTATAACAATGGCTTTCCCCTATCTATTCGTATAATAATTTAAGTGAAGATTAATGCATTCAAGTCAAAAATAAATAGTTAAAACTTTTCCGATATCGCTTCCGGCTCTCCTAAGATACTTCAATTTTCTAAAATTGTGTAACAATACAATTATACACATTACTTCTTAAACCTATCTTTTAAGTTTTAAGAATTAATTTAAGAATTTATGGGGATTGAACAATCAATTCATATATTTTCAAAGATTAGCTTATATTTTACTCAAATATTAAGTAAAAAATTGTTATATTTCTAAAATTAGATTATTAAATCATTCGTTCTTTTTTTAAAAAAAAAAAACGAATCTTTGGTATTTGTGTGCTCAACTTATTACTTTGTTAGAGTTATAATATGTGAAGTCGGCAGCAAGTTGGGGTTATAAATATTTGGGGGAAGCATTTACGAGTACGAAAGATGCAAAATTGTTGTACACATTATCTTGTAGGGAAGGATCGTCTTAATTGCTAATCATCCCAAATCCAATCAATCCTTTTTTTAAGTGCCACCAAATTTCTTGGGTTCTGTATTCTTCTATTTACGTATTTACATATTATTTTGTTTCTGACATTACAATTTGATGCACCTATGATATGAGATGTCAACACATTTATTAATCGCCAGTTAACTTCACAATATCCATTATTTTAATCAACAATATCAGTCCTATTTTTCAAGGTAATATTGCAATATTCTTTTTTTCTAAAAAAAAAAATTATGTGAATCCCAATGAATAAAAAACACTATTCTTTACAGATTTTTTTTGGCTTTAATGACATTTGAATTCAAGATCCAAACTTCAACCTCAGTTCACTTTTACAAGATAAGTTTGTTTTTGGAAATGATACACTTTATGCAAAAAGTTTAGTCAATAGGGGTTTATTTAATAAGATTAAATATAAGAAAAAATAATTCATGGAAACCTCGTCCTCAAGCGTGAAAAAGGCTAGTGAAATTTTCTTTCAATAATAACAATAATAAAGAGAGGAAACAGTTGGAATTTCTTCAAATCTCCATATGATTTATTATATGATAACTGAATAAAGAAATGTAATTATAGCAAAACACAAAATTGCATGAAAATTCAGTTGACCAATTGAGTGCTGTAAGCAATATAAATACAGATTCCCATCCTCTGAAGCTCCCACCATGAAAGCTTTCACCAGAAAAAAACAGATATATATATATATATATATATATATTTCAATTTTCCTGCCTCATTCTTCACAAACCCAGAAAACCCCACTTGATAAAGATCCAAACTTGATGATTTTCTTTGCATGAAAACTAGAACAAAACTCGAGGGGGTTTTGAGATTTGATCAGTGACATTAAAAATTAATGGAGGGTGGTGACATAAGAGTGGCAAGCGCACGAATAGGAAGCTCCAGCATATGGAGAAGCAATGCTTCAGATGTGTTTTCTGGGTCTTCACGTAGAGAAGATGATGAAGAACAGCTTAAATGGGCTGCAATAGAGAAGCTTCCTACATATCTACGTATGGCAAGAGGTATACTCACTGAATCAGAAGGCAAGCCTACTGAAATTGATATAAACAAACTTGGTCCACTTCAGAGGAAGAATCTCGTGGAGAGGCTTGTCAAGATTGCTGAGGAAGATAATGAAAAGTTCTTGTTGAGGCTCAGAGACCGCATTGATCGGTAATTTTTTTTGCTTTTGCAGTTTCTTGCAAAGTACTACTGTATAGGCTTGATTGATTAAAAGTGTAAGAGCTAAAAAAATGATTTTTCTAATAAGAACTTTAATAAAATGGATTATTTGTACAAAATTAGGAATTGAGGAAATATTTCATAAAAAGTTCTTAGAGATTTTGGACAATTTAGTCTTTTTCTTATTTGTTTGATTGATGTTCTTAATTTTTTGAAGCACAGAGTTGGGCTTGAGGAACCTACAATCGAGGTCCATTTTGAGCATTTGAACGTGGAAGCAGAAGCTCATATAGGAAGCAGAGCATTGCCCACTATCTTCAACTTCTGTGTTAATATGTTAGAGGTAAATGGAATCATATCTATGTATATATCAATGTATATGATGTTGATGGCCAGAGTAGGCTAACCAATTACCATGTGCACATCGAAGGGTTTCTTCAATTCTTTGCACATTCTTCCAAGTAGAAAGAAGCCAATCACAATTCTTCATGATGTTAGTGGGATAATCAAGCCTAGAAGGTAAGATATATGGTAAAAATTTCCATGTATAATGATTAATAATTCTTTAAAAACTATCTCATAGTAATTCTTAACAATTTGGTATATATGACTTCTGTAGAATGACATTGCTTTTGGGGCCTCCCGGCTCTGGAAAGACCACATTACTGTTGGCACTAGCTGGAAGACTTGGCAAAGATCTCAAAGTAAGAAAATCAGAAATTGAAATTTCTCTTTGGTTTGATTCAATTTTGTTTTTTTTGTTTTTAATAATTAATGTGAAAAAATTTCAGTTTTCTGGGCGAGTTACGTATAATGGATATGGCATGGAGGAGTTTGTGCCACAGAGAACATCAGCGTACATAAGTCAACATGATCTGCACATAGGAGAAATGACAGTGAGAGAAACATTGGCTTTTTCAGCAAGATGTCAAGGGATCGGAAGCCGTTATGGTTAGTGTAGTGATGACTATGTGAATTCAAATAATATTCTTAATTTCAACTTATAAAGTACAGACATTTCATTTTGAGATAGTATTGACATGTCTTACACGTGTCTGTGTCCGACATTCGACGATAGGACACATGCTCATATATTTATGAGTGTCAAAATTTAAAATTATCTTTTTGCGGTTCCAACACAAATTAAAATTAAAAAAAAATTATACATATGGCATATTATATGAATATAAATTTAATTTTTAAAATTTTCATTAAGATTTAAAGATATTTATATATACATATACATCGTGTCATGTCATGTAATTTCAAAAATTTAGTGTCAATGTGTCCATGTCATGTTAATTTCATGGTTCATAAATTTCAACCTTGTATGAACAATCAAGGATAACGTTTTAAAACTGTGAATTTAAGAGATAATGAGATTTTTTTTTTTTTAATTTGGGGAACTTGCAGAGACGCTGGCAGAATTATCAAGAAGAGAGAAGGCAGCTAATATTAAACCAGATCCTGATCTTGATATTTACATGAAGGTCAGAAAAGATTCAGTTCTTTATTTTTTTTTTTCTTTTGAAAATTCAGTTTGCTTATTTGTAGATGCAACTGAACATTTAATTTTCAGGCGGCAGCACTAGAAGGTCAAGAAACCAATGTGGTAACAGATTATATCATTAAGGTAACTATGAAATTTATTTGATGATTCTAACTTTTTTCTTCTTAAGCAAAAGGCATTACTTACCTTTTTTTCCCCCATCTTTTACAAATGGAAGATTCTTGGACTAGAAGTTTGTGCTGATACCATGGTAGGCGATGAGATGATTCGAGGTATTTCTGGTGGACAGAAGAAGAGAGTCACAACTGGTATATTAATCACAAACCTCAAAATCTAATAAACTCCATATACTAAATATGTTGATTTAATGAATTTTTGTGATGAATATAATCATAGGTGAGATGCTAGTTGGACCAGCAAGAGCATTATTCATGGATGAAATATCAACTGGTTTGGATAGTTCAACCACATTCCAAATTGTGAATTCTCTGAGACAATCAATACACATCCTTAATGGAACAGCCGTTGTTTCTCTTTTACAGCCAGCACCAGAAACCTATGAGCTATTTGATGATATAATTCTCCTGTCAGATGGACAAATTGTGTATCAAGGTCCAAGGGAAAATGTACTTGAGTTCTTTGAATACATGGGCTTCAAATGCCCAGAGAGGAAAGGAGTCGCTGACTTCTTACAAGAAGTAAGCATTACATGATACAACTATTCATGGACCTTTACTTGACTGTTTAAACATGATAAATTGATCCCTGAAAGATACACAAGTAACAACTTGATCTTTGAAAGTCTAGTTTACACTCTTTAATCTCTAAAAGTCATAGAACTAATACATTTCAGTCTTTTTGTCCCTAAAAAATGGGGTTAAGAGATTAAGTTGTATTGACTCTGCGATTTTCAAAGACTAAATTGTGCAAACTAGGCTTTTAGGGATTGAATTGTTAACTCGTGTATCTTTTAGGGACTAAATTGTATGTTTACTCCAAAATAAACTGTACTAAACTCTCTTGTATATTCATGTATGTGACAGGTCACATCAAGGAAAGATCAAGAACAATACTGGGCAAATAAAGATGAGCCATATAACTTCATTACTGTGAAAGAATTTGCCGATGCATTTCAGTCTTTTCACATTGGTAGAAAGCTAGGCGATGAACTAGGCACTCCATTTGACAAGTCCAAGGGCCACCCTGCTGCTTTAAGCAAGAATAAGTTCGGTGTTAACAAGAAGGAACTGCTAAAAGCTTGTGTGTCAAGAGAATTCTTACTCATGAAGAGAAATTCCTTTGTTTATATTTTCAAAACACAGCAAGTAAGCACTCTCTAAAAAAAAGCATTTTAACATTTGTTCATAAAGTGTTATTTCAACTCTGATTGATGTTTGACATGTGCTTTTCAGTTGATTGTGATGGCCTTCATAACAATGACGTTATTCATGAGAACTGAGATGCACCGGGATACAGTAGCAGATGGTGGTGTCTACATGGGTGCTTTGTTCTTTGTTCTCATTATGATAATGTTCAATGGATTTTCTGAGCTATCAATGACTATTGTTAAGCTTCCTGTCTTCTATAAGCAAAGGGATCTTCTCTTTTATCCTGCTTGGGCCTATGCTCTGCCTACATGGATCCTTAAGATTCCTATTACCTTAGTGGAAGTTGCTATTTGGGTTGTGATGACTTACTATGTCATAGGTTTTGATCCCCACGTTGAAAGGTGAGTAAAAAGGAACATAGTGATAATGTTCACGGTGCTTCTGAAATTGCACCCTATATTCATTCTGCTAATAGGCTTGTAATGGCAGGTTCTTCAAGCAGTTCTTTCTGCTGCTTTGTATCAACCAGATGGCATCTGGGCTTTTTCGATTTATGGGGGCAGTCGGGAGGAACTTAATCGTCGCGAATACTTTCGGGTCCTTCTCTTTGCTTGCAGTTATGGTGCTGGGTGGATTTATCATATCCAAAGGTGAGCTGATATGATAAAGCAAATTAATGACCAAGTTTCATATTGTTGCCTTTTTCATGGTTTAAAATATGACAGAAATACTTTATTTCATTTTGCATCAGATGATGTGAAGAAGTGGTGGCTATGGGGTTACTATTTCTCACCCATGATGTATGGGCAGAATGCTATAGCTGTGAATGAATTCCTTGGAGAGAGTTGGTCACATGTAAGCAACATAAATCAAAATTTAAATTTCCCTTAAACCAAAGAAAAAAAATGTAAGAAAACACAATAAAGGGTCATGATTGATTGATATCTTATATTATATGGCTCCACCCCTTTCTGGTCGTCCATGTTTAAAACTATAGTCTATGAAATTAAAAATAAGAGAAAATTTACTATTTGGTCTCTCTTTCTTTATTAAGTTAACAATTTAGTCATTTATTTATTTTACATACATATTTGCGTGCCCGTTAGGGCACGCAAAGCAACTAGTATATATATATGTCTAAGTGATGTGAATACTTCTGTATTTACAGGTTCCTCCGAATTCAACAGAACCATTGGGAGTACAAGTCCTGAAGTCACGTGGGGTTTTCCCTCAAGCTTACTGGTATTGGATTGGAGTTGGAGCTTCCCTTGGATATATGTTCATATTCAATTTCCTCTTTGCTTTGTCCTTACACTATCTTGACCGTGAGTAATAGTATCCTTTAAACCAGCCTTTCAAAAATCCGAGATTCGGATTGATGCCAATGTTCTAACAATTGAATCAATCTGGTGCAGCCTTTGACAAAGCCCAAGCAGTAATATCAGAAGAGGACTTGGATGAGAGAAATGCTAGCAGAAACGGACAGGCCATTGAACTATCTTCCACACTAAGAAAGCCTTCAGGTAAGTTTGCAAATTCATACACTTATCTTCTATTTGTAACTTAGTAAGATCATGCTGTGTATGATAACTGTTGAAATTTGATGATTCTGGTTCAAGTTTGTGTGATGGAGCATTGGTGGGCTTGTGTATGAATATAGATGTAGAGATGCCATTTATCCAAAATGTTTAAGGAAACTTAGAATAACATCCTCACACATTATATACTCTTGAACTTTCTTGTTTCTCCAAAGTGGGACTTTTGGTAACAATGACACCAGTATACGATGACAAAATGCAGAAAAAGGGAATGAAAGTCGACGTGGTGTGTCATCCAGAACACTTTCTGCAAGAGTAGAAAGCATTAATGAATCAGATCAGACTAGGAAGCGTGGGATGGTTCTTCCTTTTACTCCACTTTCTATCACTTTTGATGAGATCAGATATGCCGTGGACATGCCTCAGGTATGTATATATTTGACTTCAAGGAGAACCTTCATGCAGTCTCAATAATGGAGAAGGATTCTAAAGTTCAGAGTTTGCCTTTTTTGGTTTGCAGGAAATGAAGGCACAAGGCATTGCTGAGGATAGACTTGAACTATTGAAAGGTGTGAGTGGAGCATTTAGGCCAGGAGTTCTCACAGCACTAATGGGTGTAAGTGGAGCTGGAAAAACAACTCTAATGGATGTTTTAGCTGGAAGGAAAACAGCAGGATATATTGAGGGCTCTATAACTATATCAGGCTATCCAAAAAAGCAAGAAACTTTTGCTCGCATTTCAGGCTACTGTGAGCAAAATGATATCCACTCCCCCCATGTCACAGTCTATGAGTCCGTAGTTTACTCCGCATGGCTTCGCTTACCCCCGGAGGTTGATTCCACCACCAGAATGGTAAAGACTCTCATTTACTTTCTTGGAACACTTCATTTTCTAATGATGAATGTCAAGTCATTGCTGAAATAGAGATTTTTTTTTTAAAAAAAAACTTTGCATTGATTGGTTATAGATGTTTGTTGAGGAAGTAATGGAATTGGTGGAGCTGAATTCATTAAGAGAAGCACTTGTTGGATTGCCTGGAATAAATGGACTGTCCACAGAGCAACGAAAGAGGCTAACAGTTGCAGTTGAACTTGTAGCCAATCCATCTATTATATTCATGGATGAACCAACCTCTGGCCTTGATGCTAGAGCTGCTGCTATAGTAATGAGGACAGTGAGGAATACAGTGGACACAGGAAGAACAGTGGTATGCACAATCCATCAGCCTAGCATTGATATATTTGATGCCTTTGATGAGGTCAGTGTCCCTTTTCCAAGTCTAGTGAGTGACTTTCTTAAAGAAATAAAGATTCTCAATGATGAACATCTAATGTTGTTGCTCATCATCATCATTACAGCTTCTTCTATTGAAAAGGGGTGGCGAGGAAATTTATGTGGGTCCTTTAGGTCGGCATTGTTCTCATCTTATCAATTATTTTGAGGTCAGCACTTTACACTCTCTGTAATTAGTCTAATCAATAACAAGCATTGCATTTGCATGCACTCTTCTGAATAATCAGTTAAGGTGTGTTTTTGATGCAGGGAATTAATGGTGTACCAAGAATCAAGAATGGCTATAATCCTGCCACATGGATGTTGGAAGTTACCTCAGAGGCACAAGAAACTTCTCTTCAAGTTAACTTCGCTCAAATATACAAGAACTCTGAGCTATACAGGTAGGAGCTTGAGCTTCTGGTATATATATCTTTAAGCAGATTGAGTGTTGGTATATATTGTACTATTATTAGTAAGACTAAGGACTTGATCAGCTGATACTGTGAAACTATACTTTCAGGAGAAACAAGGATATGATCAGTGAACTTAGCATAGCTCCACCAGGCTCAAAAGACTTGTACTTTCCAACAAAATACTCACAATCTTTCTTCACTCAATGCAAGGCTTGCCTCTGGAAACAGTATTTGTCATATTGGCGAAATCCACCATACACTGCAGTCAGACTTTTCTTCACAACAGTCATTGCTTTGTTATTTGGCACCATATTCTGGAAACTTGGCTCCAAAAGGTAACCATTTCATGTTGCAACAAAATAAATCTTAAACTTTATCAAGATGACTGACTCTTTAATTGAGTGTCTGTAAAATAATAGAGTCAGGGTCTCGAGAATATAATAAAAGAAAACCTATAAGCCCTTTATATATAAGAGAGATAAGGCTTTTTGGTGGTTACAAGAGTTTGTCAGTGGATTGTTATCAAGTAGTTAGTGGAATTCTTAGAAGAGTTTAAAAAAGTTTGTCCACATGTGAGGTAGTTAGCAAAATATGACTAGGTCATAGTTTATCATAATTCGTAACAAAATGTACAAAATCACTCTCCCCTTCTCTATTATATCCTGTTTTGATTTCCAAGTTTCATCTTCTGCTAATGCAGGGAAAAGAAACAAGATCTTTTCAATGCAATGGGATCCATGTATGCTTCAGTGCTGTTCATTGGGGTGCAAAATGCTTCATCTGTACAACCAGTGGTAGCCATTGAGAGAACAGTGTTCTATAGAGAAAGAGCAGCAGGAATGTACTCAGCTTTGCCTTATGCATTTGGGCAAGTGGCTATTGAGATTCCTTACATTCTCATACAGACTGTGATATATGGGGTTATAGTGTATGCCATGATTGATTTTGAGTGGACTGTCACAAAGTTCTTTTGGTACCTCTTCTTCATGTTCTTCACCTTTCTGTACTTCACCTTCTATGGGATGATGAATGTGGCTCTTACCCCTGATCACAACATTGCTGCTATTGTCTCCTTTGGCTTTTACTTAATGTGGAATCTCTTCTCAGGATTTGTGGTCCCCAGAACTGTAAGTACTTCTATCCACTGTTTTGATGATTACATGTAGTCTCTAAAAGATGACAAATTTCTCAATTTAGTCCCTAAAACATGTAATTACAATCAATTTGGTCCTTTTGTTTAGATATTAATTAGAAAATTATTTGCTAAGAGGGCTACTAGCAATCAATTTGATCTTGTTTCACAATTTCAAGGACTAAATTGATAAATTTACCATTTTTCAAGGACCCAATCATTAATTTACTCTTATACTTAATCTTTTACAGAGACACATTAAAACAAGACATAAGTTTTTTGAGAAAGAAAAAGATCAAATTTACTTTGAAGTTTGAACATGTTAATTTTTTGTGTGTAACAGAGGATGCCAGTGTGGTGGAGATGGTACTACTGGATTTGTCCAGTGGCTTGGACATTGTATGGATTGGTTGCGTCACAATTTGGGGATCTAAAGGACAGATTAGAGAGTGGAGAGACAATAGAAGATTTCTTGAGGAGTTATTTTGGATATAGGAATGATTTTGTAGGAATAGTTGCCATCGTGCTTGTTGCCATTTCACTCTTGTTTGGACTTATCTTTGCCTTCTCCATCAAGGCTTTCAATTTCCAAAAGAGATGATACACTTTGTCACACTTGTAATTAGAAATACACCAAATCTCAGAACTTTCGTGAGATCTAATGGATACATATCTATATCTATATACATACCCAATGCAGATACTACGCTTCTGTTGCTTCTTCATTTCTGCTCCACAGCTCCACTGTCACTATGGTAGTAGAATCCTTCCATTTTCTTTGAAAAAATAAAGAGACTTTGACTTTTGGCATCAAAAAGAGAGAAAGTAATAAAAAAAAGATTGAGACTGTATTCTAGGATGCCAAGCATCCCATGGAAAGTAATGGAAACGTGCAACGAATATGTGCGAAGTTGTCGGTTGCTTTTTTTTTGGGTTAAATAGTCATTTTGATCCTTAAACTATTTTTTGTTCCGTTTGGGTCCCTAAATTGTGATTTTATCTAGTTTCTACTATTATTTCTAATTTGGACACTTGAGATAAATTATTTCTCATTCATATGTCATAATAAGCGAGTTGATAAAGTGAGAAAAAAAAAATCTTTATTTTCAATCACAAATTAAGGATAACTTACGATTGTTTTTTTTTTAAGAGTGAAATTTCTTTCTCTCTTAACCAAATCACTTATTATAAGTTGAAGACCAACATGAAAAATATATGAAAACTTGAGGACTAAAACAAAATAAATGTGAAAGTTTGAAAATCAAAATGAAATAAACGTGAAAGTTTGAGCTTTGAGGACTAAAACGTAACAAAAAATAGTTTGAAGACCAAAATGAAACTGATCCTATAGTTTGAGGACCAAAATGACTATTTAACCTCTTTTTTTTTCATTCTTAGCTTTACAATATGTATTCATTATTTCATTGTTTGTGTGGGTACACCTACTACTTTTCTCCATGTTCCGTAATGATTCAGGGATCCTCTAGCTTCTCTCCATTATCATCAACGACCTGTTTTCCGATGCTGACATCTCCACTACTTGATTTTGCATTACATCTTTCTTCCATGCTGTCAACTTTTTAATTTCAATTTGGAGTATTTTAATTAATATTTAAAAATAAATTGACAATTCAATTTTTTTAAAATTATATTTCCTGAGAAGGAATCTTATAATTTTATTTTTAAAATTAAATTATTATCTTTTAAGGACTAAACAATTAATTTATTCATATTTAAAAAAAGAAAAACTCAAGGAAGAATAATTTGTAGGCAGACGTGGGAGTCACTTTAGTACGATAGAGTCATTCTTCTCGTGATTTCTTTTTTCTATCCCCACATGCAACTATCATATTATTCTATTTTAGTCCTTATTTTATAGTTATGTTATGACCCTTTTTATCAAACGGCCATATCAATCACACTGCACCAACATTGTTTGTACTGTGTGACAAATGACAATAGTGGATTCCCCACCTTGTAGTTTTGACAGAACATCATATCACGCTTTATCAATTTCTTAGACTGGAATAAATAATAATCCTCATAACCATGTCTCTAAATCTCGTTCTCATCAAAAACATTAATCATTGTCTGTCTCTCTGTGATTGAAAACACTCAACACAGTCTCAACTCTCATCATCAGCTCAGTCAGCATGACGCACGCACACATGAACAAGAGAAAAAAAAATACTAGCTTTAAAGGTTTAAGCTTTAAGGCTTAATTTGGATTAATTCAGTGAAATCAATCTTGAGTTCAAGATATCAATCATGGAGAGAAGTGAGATTTCCAGAGTTGATAGCCTTCGTGAAATCTCCAGAGCTGAAAGTCTACGTCTTGCAAGTAGCTCAGGAATTTGGAGAAGCAATAGCATGGAAATTTTCTCAGCTTCTGCTCGTGAAGATGATGAAGAAGCTCTAAAATGGGCAGCAATTGAGAGACTTCCTACTTATCTACGCATAAGGAGAAGCATACTCACCAATGAAGAAGGTAATGCAAGAGAAATAGATATTAAGAAACTTGGATTTACAGAGAGAAAGATTTTGTTAGACAGGCTGCTCAAGTTAGCTGAACATGATAATGAGAAGTTCTTGTTGAAGCTCAAGCAACGCATGGAACGGTGAGTGTTGTGTTATTCTTTGTTCTTTTTTGTAAATTTGAAGTGAATTTATTCCAATTTTGGTGATGAGTGATGTTTGAGTTGAATTTGATATGGTGTGTGTATTCATGTTTTATACAGAGTTGGACTTGATATTCCAACAATTGAAGTTCGATTTGAGCATGTAAATGTAGAGGCAGAAGTGTATGTTGGAAGCAGAGCATTACCTACATTACTAAACTTCTTTGTGAATGCATTAGAGGTAATTCAGTAAGAATCTAGACTATTATGATCTTTGCTTATTATTTCTGATTTTATCTCATTCTATTCTTCTCTCTATCCTTTTTGTCAAGGGATTCTTAAATTATCTTCACATCATTCCAAGTCCAAAGAAACCCTTACATATCCTACAGAATGTCAGTGGCATCATCATGCCTCAAAGGTGAGAACAAGATTTCTCTTTCTTTTTTTTTCTTTAATTACTAGTTCTTATTATTAATTATGCCATTTTTTTTTTGCAGAATGACATTGCTTTTAGGGCCTCCAGGCTCTGGAAAGACTACTTTGCTATTGGCCTTGGCTGGAAAACTCAGTAAGGACTTGAAAGTAAGGAAACCAAGTTTAGCTGTCATGATTAAAAGGGTTTGATATAATGGAATTCTTCATTTTAATATCTAATGTGTGATTAGTGGTGAAACTTCAGTGTTCTGGAAGAGTCACATATAATGGACATGGACTGGAAGAGTTTGTACCACAGAGGACATCAGCTTATATAAGTCAACATGATGTCCACATTGGTGAAATGACTGTGAGAGAAACACTGGCTTTCTCAGCAAGATGTCAAGGAGTTGGGCAGAACTATGGTTAGTTGAAGAGTAAATATATAAATTGATCCATGAAAAAAGACTCATCAACTCAATCCCTCAAAGAGTAGTTTGCAATCTTTAATCCCTAAAAGTAATAGAATCAGTACATTTTAGTCGTTTTGTCACTACAAGTTAGTCTCTATAAAAAAAAGCTTAAGGGACTAAATTGTATTGCCCCTACTACTTTCAACTTCAAGGACTAAAGTTTGTAAGCTAAGATTTTCAAGGATTGAGTTGGCAACTCATGTATCTTTCGTAGACCAAGTTGTATGTTCACTCTTAGTTGAATCACCTGGAATATGAGAAAAACTTTGAAACAAGTCTAATTTAAGAAGCAGTACATGAGTCTTAACCTGAGTTTTAATATTCATCATCACTGTACAGAGATATTGAAAGAGCTGCTAAGAAGAGAAAAGGAAGCAAAGATCAAACCAGATCCTGATATTGATGCCTATATGAAGGTGAGAAAAAAATATTAAGTAAAATAAGGTTTTGACTTTTAGCAAGTTTTCTTCACACTTGATACCTTAAAAACCTGCAGGCAGCAGCACTAGAAGGGCAGGAGACAAGTGTAGTCACTGACTACATTCTCAAGGTACTATTCAAAATCCATAAAACAAAGGAGAGAGAAAGACAAGTAGCGAGAAAATAGTTTTTTTCTTTTAAATATTTTCCCTTGCAAAATATTGCAGATTCTGGGACTTGAAGTCTGTGCTGACATTATGGTAGGAGATGAAATGATAAGAGGTATCTCAGGTGGACAGAAAAAGCGAGTTACCACAGGTATGTTGCTAAATGAATGGAATTAAAACCTGAGTTTCAAAACTGTCAAATAGGTAGGTTGACAAAACAAAATTTTTGGTGAATAATGCATAGGGGAGATGCTGGTGGGACCTGTAAGAGTGTTGTTCATGGATGAGATATCAACAGGCTTGGACAGCTCAACAACTTTTCAAATAATCAATTCGATTCGGCAATCCATTCATATTCTAAATGGAACTGCACTTATCTCTCTCCTACAGCCAGCACCAGAAACTTATGAACTATTTGATGATATTATACTTCTCACAGATGGCCAAATTGTTTACCATGGTCCAAGAGAGAATGTGCTTGAGTTCTTTGAATCTGTGGGTTTCAAATGTCCTGAAAGAAAGGGAGTAGCTGACTTCTTACAAGAAGTATGATTGTGAATCACTGTCTAAGATCACATCTTGACATTTTCATCTTTGGCTAAAATACACAAAATCTCCCTGAACTTTAGTTATTGTGCAAAAAACCCCCCTGAAACTTTGGAAAGTGACCAAAGACCCCTTTTGTTANCCCCTGAAACTTTGGAAAGTGACCAAAGACCCCTTTTGTTAAAATTTTCATTGAAAAAGTAAAAAAAATTGTTAGTTTTTTTCTTTTGCTACTATTAATTACAATAATAATTCATTTTAATTTTAGATCAATATAAAATGTAAAAACAATCATAAAATTGTAAAAAAAAAAAAATAGATTTTTTGAATGAAAATCTTAACAAAAGGGGTTATTTGCACAAAATAAAAAGTTCATGTAGTTTTTGTGCATTTTAGCCTCCATCTTTTCTCTTTCTCTCCTATTTAAAGCTGGTTTTGTTATGGTGGAATGCAACAGGTGACATCAAGAAAGGATCAATGGCAGTATTGGGCACGTAAAGATGATCCTTACAGCTTTGTTTCTGTGAAGGATTTTGTTGAAGCCTTTCAGTTATTTCACGTTGGTCACAAACTTGGAGAAGAACTAGCCAATCCTTTTGACAAGACCAAATGCCATCCAGCTTCCTTGACAACCAAGAAATATGGTGTTAGCAAGAAGGAGCTGTTAAGGGCTTGTGTTAGCAGAGAGTTTTTGCTTATGAAGAGAAACTCATTTGTCTACATATTCAAAGCAACCAATGTGAGTAAAACCCATGCATGAAACTAGATTCCCAGTCAAATATAGACGTTGTCATTTTAATCCTTGATTTCTTAAAATGCTTGATTCAGTCACTCCATAAACATCTTACTGCTGTACAACTCAGCCCCTTGAGGGACTAAATTGTAACAAGTTGTAAATTTTCAACGAATAAATCAACAGCATTGATATAAAACAAGGACTAAATTGATAATTTACTCAATGATGAAATATCAAACACCCAGAAATGTTAGCTACAAAAAATCCTTATGGGTGTCTTGTTCCTCCATTTCAGCTTAGTTACTTAGCTATCATGACAGCAACTTTATTTCTACGAACTAAGATGCATCGAGATAGTATTGCGGACGGAGGAACTTATATGGGTGCTATGTTCTTCGCACTTATAGTAGCTATGTTCAATGGAATATCAGAGTTAAATATGGCAGTCATGAAACTTCCTATCTTCTTCAAGCAAAGAGATCTTCAGTTCTATCCTGCATGGGCCTATTCTATACCACCATGGATCCTCAAAATACCAATCACCCTTGTAGAAGTTGCCATTTGGGAAGGCATCACTTATTATACCATTGGATTTGATCCAGACATTACAAGGTGAGAAGCAAAATCAGAAAACCATTAATTTTGTATTAAATTTGTTATCACTGGTTTTGCAATCTAATGCAAACTCATTGGTAGGCTTTTCAAGCAGTACTTGCTACTCATATGCATTAATCAGATGGCATCAGCACAATTTCGATTGATGGCAGCAATAGGAAGGGATATAGTTGTTGCAAACACTGTTGGTGCATTCGCTTTACTTGTGATTATGGTTCTAGGAGGATTTGTGATTTCACGAGGTAATGTCAGATTGAAAAAAGAGTAAATTCATGATTTAGTCTCTGAAAAAAGATAATTTTTTTTAATTTAGTATTATAAAATTTAGTCCCTAAAAGATGCAATTCAATTGTTAAGGATAATGTTTGCAAAATTTAGAATCACATCCGATTTAATTTGTCATTAAACTTTAGTTAATATCTTAAAAAAAGACTAAATTGATTGCAATTGTATCTCTCGGAGACTACATCTTATTATTTTATCTAATTTACTCAAAAAAATGGATGACATAAAATAATATATTTGTTTTTTTTTTTGTGAAAGAGGATGTACACAAATGGTTTCTATGGGGTTATTGGTCCTCCCCAATGATGTACGGACAGAATGCTTTAGCTGTGAATGAATTTCTAGGACATAGTTGGAGAAAGGTAATATTTTTCTTTAGTTACAATGATAAAGAAAGTCTAAGTAATACTCAAATTCTGGAAACAGGTATTGAATATTGATGAGACAATTTAATAAATGTGTTTTGTGTTGTAGGTTACTGCTAATGGCAGGGAAACATTGGGAGTTATAACACTAAAATCTCGAGGTTTTTTCCCAGAAGCTTACTGGTATTGGATTGGAGTAGGAGCTTTGATTGGTTATGCCTTCCTGTTTAATTTCCTAAACACCTTGGCTTTGCAATATCTCAATCGTAAGCATCATTTTACAAGCTTCTTAACTTAAGAATGTTTTACTTGCATAGAAATTTAAGTATGAAAATGATATTATGTTAATTTAGTCATTAACATTAAAAGAAATTTGGGTACAAGGTTCTTTTTATCTGTGAGAAACTAAACTAGCGGTAATAATATTCGGAGGACTAAATTGAAAGTCATTCAATCAATTGAGGATTAATATATAGTTTTTATCAATTAGAATATTTTTGACCCAGAAACAACTCAAGTGATTTGGGACTTACTTTCCAATGATAATTGGATGCGTTGTTTTTGCAGCATTCAGAAAGGCTCAAGCAGGGCTATCCCAAGAGAAATTGCTGGAGAGAAAGGCTTCTAAAAATGTGATGTTAATTGAACAATCACCACTAGGAAAGAACTCTTATGGTGAGTCCTTGAGCTAAAAATTTAAGAGCTTCTCTATTTGTAGCATGGAATCTGATATACAAGTCTAAATCTAATAAGCCATAACATGGTGAATATGATAATATTCAGAAACAAATGTTGAAGAAGAAGAAGCAGGTCTATCATCAAGGTCGTTTTCTGATAGAGTGAGTGATAAAAAAGCTAATAGTAGCAGAATGCGGGGTATGGTTCTTCCTTTTCAACCTCTATCCCTCACTTTTGATGAGATAAGATATTCAGTAGACATGCCCCAGGTACAAAGTATCTTCTATAATTTCAATAAATTTTCAAAAATAGTTAAAAAAAATTGTAAATCTTCTGATATTTTGAGGCTGCTATATTGATTGAAGGAAATGAAAAATCAAGGAGTTTTCGAGACGAGACTCGAGCTTTTGAAGGGTGTCAGTGGAGCTTTTAGGCCTGGTGTACTAACAGCTTTGATGGGAGTGAGTGGTGCTGGAAAAACTACTCTAATGGATGTGTTAGCCGGAAGAAAAACTGGTGGATATATTGAAGGGAGCATCACAATTTCTGGCTACCCAAAAAGACAAGAAACTTTTGCTCGTATATCAGGATATTGTGAACAATTTGACATCCATTCACCTCATGTCACAGTTTATGAATCTTTGCTCTATTCAGGATGGCTTCGATTACCCCCTGAAGTTGATTCTTCAACTAGAAAGGTACAAAATTTAGGCAACTTTATGATTTACAATGCATAGTTTATTAGAGTAAATGACTATTTTTTAACCTCAATTGTTTTTGTAGTTTTAGCTAAATTTAAAATCACATCGGATTTGTCATTAAGTTTCAATTGATATCCTTAACAAAAGTACACAATTGATTATAATTGTACCTTTCAAAAACTAAATCCTACGTTTTCATCTTTTAAGGACTGGATTGAGACATTCATCATCTTTCAAGCACCAAATCATTGACTTACTCTAAATATTATGGCCAGGCTACTCAATAAAAAATAATTGTAAGAATCACAATCTTATCCCTAGATCCCTTGTTTATGAGACACAGATGTTCATTGAGGAAGTTATGGAACTAGTGGAGCTAAGGTCTCTGAGAGAAGCACTTATTGGATTGCCAGGGGAGACAGGACTTTCAACAGAGCAAAGAAAGAGGTTGACAATTGCAGTTGAACTTGTAGCCAACCCTTCAATAATATTCATGGATGAGCCAACCTCTGGTCTTGATGCCAGAGCAGCAGCCATTGTAATGAGAACTGTCAGGAACACTGTCGACACAGGCCGTACTGTTGTTTGCACCATCCACCAGCCCAGCATCGATATATTTGATGCCTTCGATGAGGTAAAAGCGCAGTTTTGAAAATCGGACTGAACTAGCCAGTTTGACTACTGGTTGAATCAAGAACTAGTAAAAAGTTTTCATTTCTATGTCAAGTAAGAGATTAGCATCTTAATTTAACTACATCTTTTCAGCTGCTACTTCTAAAACTGGGAGGAGAACAAATATATGCTGGTCCATTAGGCCGCCATTGTTCCAATCTGATCCAGTATTTCGAGGTGAGTTTAGTGTAACAAATAAAGACTGAACATATAAGCTAATATGGTGTCATTAGCATATAATATTTACTTTTAATTCATGATTACTGCAAGGCTATTCAAGGAGTTCCCAAGATTAAAGATGGTTACAATCCTGCAACCTGGATGTTAGAGGTTACATCATCAGCAACAGAAGCTAATCTTAGAGTCAACTTCACAAATGTGTATAGAAACTCAGAACTCTACAGGTTAGACTCTTGTTTAATACTACAGTAAATAATGGTTTTAAAAATTTGTATAGGTTACTAACACTTCCTAGTGTACACAGGAGAAACAAACAAATGATACAAGAGCTTAGTATGCCTCCTCAAGATTCAAAAGATCTATATTTTGCTAATCGGTATTCACAGTCTTTTTTCACACAATGTATAGCTTGCCTATGGAAACAGAATTTATCATATTGGAGGAACACGTCTTATACTGCAGTGAGACTCCTATTCACAACAATCATAGCTGTATTGTTTGGAATAATCTTTTGGGGCATTGGCTTGAAAAGGTATGTATGTGAAAAGAAAACAACTACAAAAATCAAAGCATGAAAACAGAATTTTCAAAACTTACATTAAAACCTTCAAACTCAATGAAAATAACAGGAGAAAGGAGCAAGACTTATTCAATGCAATGGGTTCAATGTATGCTGCTGTTACCTTCATTGGGGTACAAAATGCTGCTACAGTGCAGCCTGTAATAGCTGTTGAGAGAACAGTTTTCTACAGAGAAAGAGCTGCCGGAATGTATTCCGCTTTGCCATATGCTTTTGGACAGGTATTATTCTGTCGGTCAAAATCTCATTTTAGTTCTTAAACTCTAAGGTAAATTTTGTTTTGGTCTTTAAACTTTCTCATTTATTTCACACTCCACTGTTAACTCAAAACATGACTTCGTCTGATTTCTATATTATTACAATTGAGATTGATGATTTCTCTCTCATACATATACTGATAATAAATGAGTTAGCAAGGAGAAAAAGAAAAAAAATTCTTTTCCAATTACAAATTAAAAAGAAATTTGTGATTAATTTTTGTTTCTATAATAATTTTTTTTTCTCTATGTTAACTCGTTTATTAAGACATGTATGACTTATATGACTGAAATTGTCCAAGTCTAGTGCCCAACTCAGCAAAAAACAGACAAAATCATGTTAAGCACTAGCAATGAAACATGAAAAAATTTGAGAATCAAAACTGAACAAAAATTAAGTCTAGGACAACAAGGTTCACCTTCTAATGATTTGAGGACCAAAATGAAGTTTTGACCTTATTGGCTGGATATTGGAGATAGTTTTTCCCGTTCTCATGATTGAGGATTTATGGGTTATGCAGGCTATTATCGAGGTTCCCTACGTCTTAATTCAGACAGTGATATACGGAATTATAGTATATGGCATGATGGGATATGAGTGGAAACCATACAAGTTCTTGTGGTATCTCTTCTTCATGTACTTCACCTTTTTATACTTCACTTTCTATGGTATGATGAGTATGGCAATTACTCCAAACCCCCACATTTCTGGCGTTTTGTCGAGCGCCTTCTATGCAATATGGAACCTCTTTGCAGGCTTCGTCATTCCATTATCAGTGAGTTTCATCATCCACTTCACATATTTTGCTATAGTATAAACTTAACGAAAAGAAGCTAACTTAAAAACACTATCATGATTCATGTTGTGGGACAGAGAATACCCATATGGTGGAGGTGGTACTATTGGCTATGCCCTGTTGCGTGGACCTTGTATGGATTGGTTACATCCCAATATGGAGACGTAGACGAGAAAATGGAGAATGGACAAACAGTAGCAGAATTTGTGAGGAGTTACTTCGGCTTTAAACATGAGTTTCTGGGAATTGTTGCCATAGTCGTGCCTGGTTTCTCTGTGTTCTTCGCACTCATCTTCGCCTTGGGCATTAAAGCATTGAACTTCTATAAAAGATGAAAATAGTAGTATTCAATACATTTATGATTTATTACCAGAAGTAAATTGATAATATTGGTATTTTGTACTTTGTTTTTTATATTCTAACTGTTGTCCTGGACAATAATAAGATAGATAATACAATGGTATTTAAATTTTGGCTGAAAATCTGCCAACTTTATCTGTTATGCATCAATTTTTTTTTAGATATGAAAATTGAAAAGCATGAAGTATAACAGCGGCTAAATATAAATTTAAAAAAATTATGGACGTGTAAAAGTTCGCTTTGGACTTCTATTAAATATAATTCTCCAGGTATAATTTTAACATATAAGCATATCCCGCTGAAATTTAGGGTAAAATTAGGTAAAAGGCCAGCCAACCGGGATCAAGATAATTAGATTTACATGGGAAGCAAACCTGCATGTCGTGTTCCATAGGAACTTGGAAGCCAAATGCAACCATTTGGGCTGTGTTTATACTTTTTTAGAACAAGGTAGAAGGAACTGAAGTAACCAATAATCTCACATTGTCAACTTCCAAAATCAATAATAATAGTACATGATTAATTCAAATGTCGACCGTGTGCCGCATATGTTACAGTTATAGAGTCTCTCAGAGTCTAATCCATCCTCCTACAAATGAATCTTAGACAGTTAGACGTACAAAAACCTGAAATGGAACAAGAATGAGTTCTGCACCAACTCAGTTATGCAAGCTATCAAGGAAGCTTTGCAACTCCCTCAAGCCTTCAGCCGAGAAGCTCCTTTGAACTCTGGTGCGCGGTGCAACCAAGTTTGGCGGCGGCGGCTGTTGGAAGCAAACCACAACCACTGCTAAGTTGTCTCCACTCTTTCTCTTCAAAGCCTCATCAACCAAGTCCTTACTACACTGGAATGGATCATTATGCTCCTGAAGCCGACGACGAGCGAAATCCACAGCATTTTGGCTCCTGAAGACATCCCAAATCCCATCACAGCCCATGATGAGAAATTCATCCTCGTCGGTCAGTTTTGTGGTCATGAGTTCAGGCTCTCCACTGAGTGGACCACCACCTCTGACTTTCATCCCTTCCATGTGCCAATCACCCAGAGCACGAGCAACATTAAGCTGTCCATTGAGATATCCATCATAAATATAGCCTCCTGATGCCTCAATGCGATTCCTCTCTCTGATGCATAGTGGTTTGTGATCCCTTGACATTTCAATTGCTTTTCCGCGACGACACAGCACAGCTCGGCAGTCTCCAGCATTTGCCACCACCAGCAACCTGCAATCAGAAACTACAATCAACATGCAACATATCAAAGGCATGAGGTTGATTATGGGTCATTCAATTTTGGGATAGGAAGTCTAGAAAATTTACAGATATGCACCGCAATATTAAGAAATTTCATTGATATACAATACTTAAATTTTAAGACCAAAGAAACCAAGCCAGTAGAAAGCTCACAAATTAATTCGTTCTGAATAAATAACAAAATTCATTCCACATCACGGATCACTGTGGCAAATGTGCAAAAAGATCTTCTAAGTTGGACCTACCCTTATTTTTTGTATGTTCAATCTTCACAACATCAGAATCTTATGAAATTGATTGCTATTGCTTTTCAAGACAAAAAAAGTCTTATGGTTTAGGCCAACTAAAAGCAACAGCAAAAAGCATAGGCAAGTGCCTACTCAGAATCTGTGCATCATGCTACTCATCCCAAGGCCAATCAGATAACAACATAAACAGTTGGACTTAATAGAGCAAACAACTTTAACACAGACAGCACGACAGCTAAGAGACGAGCTCAAAAGTGAAGAAATAACATACTTTATCAATTGAAAAAGTATTAACATAGAACAAGGACCAAGCATGAGGAAATAATCAAAGACTAACCTTCCGATGACAAGAGCAGCCAATGCCGTGGTACCAGAGGCAAGGGCAGCATCAAGAGAACAAGCTTCGGCAAAGGCAGTGTCCGTTTGCAAAAATGCTGATGCAACAACCCTTTCGATATCACTTGGGAAACTTTCATCCTCAACAATGAACTTTGGCAAATGATGGCAAGCAAAGTCAGCAGCATGCTTACCACCGTGTCCATCAAATACCTGACCGACATATTAAGTAATTAATAACTTTCATGGCAAGACACACACTTGACATGTCAGAATTGAAAACGAACGGAGGGGCAATGGTGTGTTTAAGGGTGTGACCATGTATTGCTCAGGGAAAACTAGCATCTCAACAAAATTTTCAAAGTTCCACAAGGACATCGTAGGATGAGTGGGAAGGAAAGAAAATATAATATCAGGGGTATGATTGTGTGGATGACAAGACCATACAAGAGTCAACTGTTAAACTATAAAAGTTAGCATATGATTTCCCAAAAAAACTAAGCTGATAGACACCACAGTCCACAGGCACTACAATCCCTATACCCCAACTAGCTACTAATTGAGCGAAGAATAGAGGAATACCCCGTAGAAAGCATTGGGCCCATCATGGTTCTCGAGCCCATAATCTAGCATGAAGTTGTCCACACACACATACACATCTTCCATGTTTGAACGGAACCCAATATCAGCGCATGCTCCAGAGCGAAGCTTTGGTAGGAACTCAGACTCGCAGTCTTCAACAGCACGTCCTGACTCAGTCGATACCTCAGACACCTTTGTCTTCATCTGCTAAGTTTCCCATTTAAAATTCAAGAGAAAAAATATACTTATCAAAAAAAAAATCAAGCACATAGGGTTAACAACTGCCAACTATTTGCAATGTCATATCTTATACAAGTGTCAGTAACATCAGTTCTGTTTCTAAGTATCGACAAGGGACAAAAATAATTTCCAGTTTTTACATTACGCTATTTAACTCTCTCACTATTCCGCCATCATTGTCAAAGATTCCAGTATAATAAAAAAAACTTCATTTTAGTCCAAGGCCTCGAAATAAAACATAAACTGAGAAAAAAAAAATTGTAGCAAGACTTTATTTATTTTACTTCATAAGAAACGGTAATGAAACGTTAAAATCATTAGCACAGTGAACATAGGTAAGACCCATTTCTTAGGAGAAAACAATAGAATTTGATAGCTGAAACTTACAAGAGAAGGGTGCCGAACAAGGGATTTCTTGGTTGGTAGCGCCACACGATCGGTGCTGAGGCATTGCCTATATTCAGCAGCAAGCGGATTGGGCGGTTTACTCTCACAGGAGCTTCTCAAGTTACCACTATCAAGCTGTTCCCTTTCCTCCATTGTTGTCAACCATAAGATCCCGTACCTAATTACTCTCCACCTCTAAATGGTAGCAAGAACACCGTAAGCGAGTTTCTGAGTCGGCTCAGCTGCGAATCGAAAGCAGGGCACAGGCACTTTAAGCGAATCTATCGCGGAGCTGGAGATCAGGAACAAGGAGTTTAGAAAGAGGAAATTAGGGTTTTGAAGGAGGAATTAGGGGAGAGGCGAGAAATGGGAAATGGGTCCACCAAAGAAATTAGATTTGGAACTTGGAAATGCAGGACGGGAAGATGAAGAATTAGGGTTTGAAGTGTTGGAGAGGACAAGCGACGAAAGCGCGATGACTTATATAGAGAGAGAGAGATTCAGAGAGAGAGGCGGTAGGGTTACTTGCAAGGTTACAAATTTACACAATACACTGCAATTTACAGCTGGGGGCTTGGGAGAAAACTTGTAACGACGTCGTGGCGTTCGAAACGCATGACGTTTTTTTATTTTATTTTTTTTAAATACTTTGGGTGTTCCCACTTATTCGTGACTAATTTCATTCGAGTCGAGGAGCGAATAGTTGAAAGTCGACTCGAATAGTTGAAACCCTTCTAACAAATATTGAATCCAGAATATGAGAAATGCAGATTCCCGAGTATATATTACATATATTATTATTACAATTATTACATTACTTGCGTAAGGCATGCATGCACTGAGGAAAATATCCAACATTAAAAATAAATAGATATCTTTGGGGAACGCAAATAAATGAAGATGGTTGGTTCGGTTAATGGATTTACAAAATAAATACAACGATTTTAGCTGCATCTACCCAATCTAATCATGCCACCGCCAATCTACACAAATACATAAACGACGTGTCTAGTCCGGTGAAGAAAAGTTTTTTTTTTCATTGAAAGAAAAGTTGAAAGGCGTCGTTTAAACAAAATCGAACAGATCATAGAATAGTACTAACTAGTAAGTAAATTTAACATAAAGTGAGAAACGGTATCAGAATCTAATGCACAAGTATTTAGATTCAGATTTTGATAAGTGAATTGTGAGGGTCTCTTTCAGTGTGTGACGTGGATGGATTGAAAAAGAAAGCAGGCTCCAAAACTTGCGGAATACATAAATAAATAAATATCTAATTGGAGGAGAGCTTTACCAAATTTTTGGGTCGCTGGATATAGTCATATTTTGGGGATTGGGCCAACTTAAGTGTACACACAGAAACACGAGAATAAGACTCACATGTCCTCTCTACCTCAATACAAAGTAACAAACTTTGATTTTGTTTTGTAAATTCAGAGGGTGCACGTCTCAAATGTCCGAAATTGGTGCATAGACGGCAAGCAACGATCCAGCCCACGTGTCCTTCCCAAAAACTACCACCCAATCATTTTCAACTCTGTCCCACTAAACACACCATTAGGCATTAGTCATTACCTACCTTCTCACTCTAACTTCTTCTTTCATCCTTCGTCCTCTATATATTATTATTTTCCCCTTGTACTATTGTTTCTCTACTACACTAATTATAAGCCATGAGAACCACTAGCTGCCTTAATCTTCCTCCTCCAACCCCAAATCAAGCTTTCAATAATAAGCCACCTCAACTCCCTGCACTGTAAGTCAAGTTAATCAATTATTACTTTAATGTATCTCGTGTTCACAATTAAACTTAAATTAATTATGTAATTTGTTGTTATTATTAATTAGGACAAAAGAAGGAGGTCGGAGAAGAAGGCAATGCATGATGATGAAAATGATGACGTGTGCCCTGATCGGATTAGAGATGTCTAATCTGGTGAGTTATGGTATTGAAGATGACGCTCACGCCTTCATGATGATGATGCCTGTGGTGTCTGCTTCTTCAGAAACCAAGTGGAGCGAGAAAAGGGCGTGTCCTTCCTGGCGAGACAATTCCTTCGAAACCGTCGTGCCGGAGAATCTTCCACGGCCGGTGACTCGCCGGAGATACCAAACAGTCCGACTCCGATCATCCAATTCCAAAACTGCCCCTTCCCTTACTCTTCCCGTTCAAACCAAGCCCGATTGCTTCTCCATGTAGAACATCTGTCATTTGTAATTGTAACTAGTTATGTATATTCATTCATATTGTAAAATACAAAATTCTGGGGATCAAAATCAATTATACTCACAATTTATGTTATCGAAGATTGTGATTTCTTCTTGTCTTCAGAATTCTCCAATTTTCTTTTTTATTTTTTTATGAATTTGGAGTCAATGATCTCGCGTGATTGCAGTACTGAATTGGAATTACTCAAGCTGGTGATGGTAGTACATTGTAGTACAAACTGGATATTTTTTACATGATTTCCTACCATCTTTTATTTTCCAAAAACAAAATGATTTTGGGCTCAAACAGAGGCCATTAACTATTCGGCCCATATTAAATAGCCTTTTAGCAATGGTCATTAAGCCCAAACAAGGATCTACTACGGCCTGGAGCCCTGGACCATCAAACAGGGAATAAGAAAATTCATTTCGTCTTAACAAGTTTTATAAACTTTTCTTTGCTCAGTTGCTGGGTTGTTGACTTTGCTGCCCATTCTTTAGTAAAAGTTTAAAAACAAATAAAAAAAAAAACTTTTCATATAGAATAAATAGATTATTCAAATCTCTCAAAGTAATGAAATTTATCCTTTATAAAATATAATTACAGTTAACTTAGTCATTTTATTAAAATATTAATTTAAACTTAACAACTAATTCATTTAGGGTTAGACTATGATGCAAAGTTAATTTTAAGTCATAAGATGCAATGGGTCATGAGCCAATCAAATTATGACATATGAAAGAGTTAGTTGTGTGTAACTAATGATGTGACTCAAAACCTAAAAGAAATTTTGCATCCCATTTATTTTTTATCATTATTTGTGAACTGTAATGTCAACATTATATTAAATTTGTCATTAAATTTTAATGTATGTTTAGCAAAATAACTAGACTAATTGTAATTGTATTTTTTATAGATTAAATCATATAATTTTATATTCTAAGAATTAAATTGATAAATTTATCATTTTTTTAATAATTAAATGATTAATTTATTCTTCCTTTTATAAAGCAAAACAAGAAAAGTGTGTGTCCAAATAGAAAAATAAAGAATAAATGAATGAATAATAAATTTCCGTCATCCCTTCGTGTGATTACGTCTATTCTTTGAAAATTTTTCAGTAAACTTAAATTAACAGACAATTCACATGTTTTTTTTTTCATTGAAACTTTTTTTATTTGGAAAGATTTTTCCTTGAAACTTACTCAAACCATTTACTAGTCTGTATAAATTAAAGTTTTGAAACAGAAGAAACATTTATGCGATTGTCTCTGATAAAACCATATGATGTGACGTAAGACCCATCGTTTGAGCAAAGAACAACTCAACTAGTTAGTGTTTTAAATGAATACATATCTGTCTAGCTCTTGCATATACAGCACGTAGTTATAGGTTTATATATACTGTATATACAAGGAAGTAGATCCGCTGCAGCCTGCAGTATAATTGTTCAGTAATTTAAAGAGAAAAAAAAAGGTGTCAATAATAAGACTCCCATGCACCTCTTTTAACTCTTTATTTGTCAAAGACAATTGCATTGCAGAAAATCTATTTTCGTTTCTACACACTCGTAAGTATAGGTAGAGTAGATTAAAATGTGAGATAGGGAGAGGTAGAGAAAAAAAATGAGTGTCTCATAAAATACAAAGAATACATCAACGCTTATATATGATTCACTTTCAATATCTCAGGCCAGTTAATGAAGTGTTCTAGACACATTTATCTCTGAAAAATCAAAAATATCTTTGAAGTTTGGAGATCCTGAGATTTTTAAGGTTATATTTTTATTGATTTTTTTTAAAAAATTGGATCAATGAATAATGATGAATTAGTTAAATTTATATACTTCATTAGGGGGATCCAGTTGCATTGCTCTTGTCGTTTATCATTCTTCCCATGCACTTGAAAGCAGTGATGTAAAAACTGGACCGGCCGGTCGGACCGGTTGGACCGCTACCCGAAGACACAAGCGAGTTGGTTCAACCATTTGAACCGGAATGATGCTTGGACCGGAAATAACCGGCCAAGAACCGGAAAACCGGGTCCAACCGCTGGACCGGACCGGCGGTTCTCAATTTTTTTTTACAAAAAATCATTTTGAGCCTTGTAGGGATCGAACCCATACCCTTTCTTCACACTCCTAGCACCTTTACCATCCCAACTGTGAGGCTCTATTAACTTTCTCTTACCAATTGTTTTACTTATCTAATAAATTAATAGATTTAATGCATCTCTTAGACCCAAAAAAAAATATATAGAGGTTTATATTTAATATATTAAAAATAATTATTTATTGCGTCATCCGGTCCAAACATCCGGTCCGACCGATTCAATCGATCCGACCGTGAACCGAACACTTGTCCGAGTCTTTGTCCGGTTCGGTTATGACAACACTGGATAAGATTGATAATTAAAATTCGTGACAAATTTGAAATTTAAAAATGAATATTACTGNTCGTTTTGACGACTCTAATTCTTCCCATGCACTTGAAAGTTAGAAGGAAACATGTATGCCTTGTAATATATATAATATATATCTTTGTTTCTTATTTCAAAATAAAAGAGCAAGCTTTAAAATGAAGATTGAATATCATATATAGAGCTACTGGAAGGACGTTAGTAATTAAAATGGGAGAAAAGTCGGATTAGGGTTAATTGGAAGGTTGGAAATTGAAATTAAATTAAATTAAAGTCGAAACTCGAAACTAATATAAAGGCAGACATGCATAATCTTTTAGGGCTGAGGTGGCCCCTACAGATTGACCAGCTGACACACAACTACATGATATGATTCTGAATAGGAATATATAAATATGTATATATATTGTCATGGCAAATACGGGAATAGCATGAAGCATGTGACAGGGTCCTTAACTGGAAAAACACTAGCAAAATAAGCTAGCCAAGTACCTATACACCTATGCTAGCTGCTTAACTAACAAAATATAACATAACAACGCCTTTTTATTTGCAATCCAAACAAGAAACACCAATAGGAGTCAAAAAGAACGAGAGTGCTCCATGAATCAAATGATTGAAGATGATGAATTATTGGAAACTAGAAAACGACACCCCACACTTCCACTTTCCCACACTTCCACTTTCCCACACTCAATCACTATAATAATATTGTGCTTCTGCTTCTATACTACATGACAACCAAGTCCCACTCGGCACAAAATAATATAAGAGTATACAATTTAGATCTTTTAAGGATTAAAAAGTATATTATTTAAATCTTTTAAAGATTAAATAATATATCGTTTAGATCTTTTAAGAATTAAAAAGAATACTATTTGAATCTATCAAAAATTGAATGGTATATTTAAATTTTTTTAAGAAAAATCTAGATCTAACTGAGTGGAGTATATATATATTTGGAGGTGTCGTTCCAATATAAAAGAAGGCATGTGGCACTATATATTGTTATAATGATACCACCTACACCAGGAAATGAAATAGAGGTTGCAAGGTATATATATATATATCTAGAGAAAGCTAGAGAGTTGAAGATTTGGAGTTACTTTTTGGAGTAGGGGAGTATATTCCTTAGATTGGTCCCTTTGGCATTAATATGTAATAATATATATGTTGTTCCACAAAGTGAATGGGAGATATATAGTGGAAGTAGTTGGACGATTTTTATGTTATATGTTTGAGTTGGGGGGTCCTGTCCGTGTCTTCTCAATTTGTGATGGACTCCAAATAACCCGACAACATTGAAGCTACGCGTGCTGACTGTTGTTTTTAATTATTCTAGGTGCTAACTAGCTCAAATTATATTTTAAAGATATACAACATTTAATTTTACACGTGAAACTTAGGGTCAGTTCGTTTGCGCTTGTAATAAAATAATTTCTGATTATAATCGTAGTGTGATTATAATCAAAGTTAATTATTTTTGTATTGGTGTTTGGATGAATATTGATTATTTGGTGTGAAATTATTAAAATGGGTATGTAATGATTGTTGTTGGTAGATAGAAGGGTAAGGAAATTGATAAATTGTATAGGGGTAGAAATGGAAGAAAAAGTTAGAAAAGGTAGAAAAAAGTAAGATGTGATATGATTATAATCAAAGTGTGTTTAGATGTGATTGTTGCTTAAAAAAAATCAAATTGTGTCACTGTTTGCCTTGAAAAGCGTGAAAATATAATTATAATTATGCAACTTTGGAGGTGTTTATTTTGTTTGGTGGACCGAATGAAATTTTGCCTACAGAATGGTGGACCAAAATGACTAAAATGTAGCATTATTTGGAATGAGGGCTCGACATTCGGTGGACCAACCAAAAAAATGGTCTACCGTTTCGCACCACATGAGAGAGAATGTTAAAGCAGAGGCGGACCCGAAATTTCTCTTAAATTTCACATAATCCATTCATCTTCTCTCTCTCTCTCTCTCTCTCTCTCTCTCTCTCTCTCTCTCTCTCTCTCTCTCTCTCTCTCTCTCTCTTGTAATTTCATCGGAAGCAATGGCGAGGGTTCGCCGTCGCCGTCGTCTCCTTCATACTGTTGATGGTGCTGAAATCACGAGAATGAATCGCATATTCTTGAGGCAATCCAAAGCATCTTCGTAGTTATTCTTACAATCAGAGATCGAAGAACCAGATCCACTAGATCCATAATCTGAATCAGAAGAGGATGATGTTGTGGCGGGATGTGGGAGCTTAAGGAAGACGATGATGACAAAGATTGGGATGGTGAATAAGAGTGAAACGTACGCTGATTTTTGTTGAGTGAGAGATTTTTGGTTTAATGGAGGTGGACTACAATTTTTGTTTAATGGGGATGAATTGAACATATCCTTGTCGAATGATTTTTGTTTAATGGGGATGAATTAAACACATGCTGGAAAGGTTAGTGATTGTTTAGGAACTAATTATTTTACAAAGATGAGAGAGACCAGAGAGGTTAAAATATTACTTTCAATAATAAATTAGTTGGGCAAAATAACAATTTAGCCCAACACAAAATAATTACAAACTAGCCCATTATTGAGGTAAATAACCATTTTGCCCTTGTGATGGATGATTGATTTTATTAAAGTATAGGTAATTATAGGCATATATATAGGGGTATAAGTGTAATTGAGTGTGTTTGATTATAAAAAAATCATGATTATAATTTGATCAGAAAAAAAACGTAAACGAACATGCTTATTACGATTATAATCAGAGCAGATTATAATCAAAGCGTAAACGAACTAGCCTTTAGTTTTGAAGACTTAAAAATAGTTAAAGAAGATCATTCTTTCGTGAAACAAAGAGAAACGCATTATTGATCTCTATCTTCAAGTTTATTTTTCTTTTGTTCATATATAGAAAAACTTGTAGGTTTTAAGAAAATTATGTATATATTTTGCGCGCTATATTAATATTGTGTAGGAGACTTAATTAGTATTAGATATTGATTATTGGATGTGTTGCATATAACTATTTATCATCCCATATGTGGTTGTTATCTTTTATAAGATAAGAATGCTTGGTTGTATATATTGACATATTGTTATATTTATACTTGGATATATCTCTTGATATAAATGATTTTGTGAGAATTTAGCTAAGCGTTTCCCTTCTTTAAGACACTGATCATATTTGTATACAAAAAAAGACTCGTTTGATTGCTTATATATTTGATTACTGGCCTTGTTATTTAGTTATTAGGTCATTTAATATATATAATGGGATTTTCTCTTATTACTAGTATTTTTTAAAAAAATATTTAAATCTGCACATCCTATTTTCTATTTAATTACCAATTGATCGTTAAAATTAAAGAACTCTTACTTTGTCGTACTTAATTTAAGTGTTCATCGGATCGGAACTTTATCCACAAATTACTAGATTAAAGACCTTGCAAAAGATCATCAACATATGTTTTATACATTGTAATATAATATTAACCGATGAAGAAAAATAAGTCAAATGATAGAGACATTATATAAATAAAGTTTTATTTGGCTTTCAAGATCTAGATCATATCGATCAGACATTAATTGATCATGCAAAAATTAGTTATAGGAGTTCTACATTGTGAAAAAACTTTTGAGAAGTCGTAAGAATATATATATACAATTCATTTACTTTTACTATATTTCCAATTTTCCATTCTCTATTTTGTAGCTTCTTGACCGTTAAAAGTTTTTTTTTTTACAAAAGTCCTTTTTATATGCATATACGATACTTTTTTTTCGCAAAATTTCAAATCATAATCTACTATTCATTGTTAAATATGAGATGAATTTTATTGATATGTGAAATGTTTTAATTTGTATTTCAATTTGATGAATCGATAATTAATGAGACATATATATTACATGGAGCAACAGCCAAAAAGTTTGTTTAATATATAGGGTAAATTACACTTTGGTACCCTGTGATTTGACCCTGTTTCACTTAGGTACCCTGTGGTTTGAAACTNAATTTATTAAAAAATGTTTTTAAATAATAAAATTGATTAAAATAAAAAATATTATAGATAAAATTAAAAATTGATATAAAATTTGAAAAAAAAAGTATACATTTACCTTTCAAATTTATAAAACATATGTTAAAATATAATATATTAATGGATTTTGCTAGTCTTAGTTATGTTTTGAATGAAGTCATAATTTTTGAAAAAAACTTATATCAAGTTTTTTATATCATTGTTATCAAGTTTCTTCGATCGTAAGTTTAAAATATATTTTTTCTCTTTTATGATTGGTCATGTAAAAAATGATGTTTAATACTCTATTTTTATCATGATTGGTCATATATAAATTTTTTGTCACATGTGAAATGTTAATCGAAAAACTTATAACAAGAAAAAGGTGGAGAATGATGAAGATGAAGAGTTACTAGTTACTACGAATTGAATTTAGATATAATGACAGGTGTGGTCAATTTTAATGAACAAATCCAAAGGAACGAAGAGGTTGCGACTTGTGACTTGTGAGTCCTCTCATCTGAGGCTGTGTGTGACCTCACACATCTCTCTCTCCTGTGACTTGTGAGTACACAAACTGCATGCTACGCTCACATCCTCCTTCGAGTCCCCCACACGTGACATCATCACCTTTCTCTATTTTAATAATTCAATTCTCTATATATTTTTATCATCTCTATATATATATTAAAAATAAATACATAAGTCAAATATAAATCTAATATATTTATTATTCATCGGTAACATTTCTTGTGATACAAGCCATTTACTTTTTTCGTAATTGTAGATAGCATTAGATGAAAAGCAATATTACAAGCCATTTATTGAGTCATAAGATATGCATATCCTTCTTCGGCCAAAAAAAATATATATATACATATCATTCTTCTTTGATTAACTCCAGTCAAATCTTCCCAAATCACTCTTCTTCACCAATCATGTCTCGCCACCTCACTGATCTTTCCTCTATTAGCCACGTCAAATCGGGCTGCCCATTTCCTTAACCCATAAACGTCAGGGTTCTTTTGGTCTTTTGCTTCTGCTGCTGAAAGTGGGACCCACCCACTCTCTCGTTTCTCATTCCTAGAGATTCTACTGCTTATTCTCTGCCACGTGATTTGCAGGTGTGACGCTCATCTGACGTCATCCTTCCCTCCTCCACCACGCTCCATGCCCATCACGCATTTCTACCTCCTCCTCATTTAACCCACTTATTAAAATGGATCATTAGTATTAAATTATTAATCATATTAAAAGATATTGTTATACTTTGAAAAATACAAAAATAATAGTTACATTGAAATTTGATACTCCCTCCGATTCTATAAATCTTATGTTTAATGTAAATACATACAAATTAAGGAAATGATTCACTCACCTAAAATAAGAGAAAAATAGATAAAAAGATTAAATTATCCCTATTAAATTACTTAGGAAATATTTATTCATTTATGACTATACTNAACTTTAATTATTGTATTTATACGATCAAGGTTTATACAAAGTCTATAATATTTTTTTGGCCAAAAAAATAGTCTATAATATTTTTATAATAAAAATATTTTTTATAAGAAGTATATGACATATCAAAATTTTTTGGTTTGATTCCTCATAATTTTTTTCAATTTAATCATTTACACTTTAATTTTTTTTTCAATTTTTTAATTAAATTGATCACATTATTTTTTATTATATACAAAATATCATTAGCTAAAAATATAATATTTTAATTGATATATAAGTAAATAAAGTTGATATATTAGCATGCCTATAATAATCTAATTAATGATTTGCATCGTTAATCTTAAAATTGTTGTATTTAAGGACTAACATACATAACAAGATAAATTATGAGTGACTAATTTGACAAAGAAAAAGTTATGTAAGTGATCAAAATGAAATTTTAATTAATACATATATACTATACATTTCATACAATTTAATCATAGGGAGGGGGGCGTTATTTTTTGCTACAAAAATTACGTGTTATATATCTTAATTATAATTAGTTTGTGCGTAAGTCTTATAACAAAACATAATTAACTTGAAAATACAGCTTTTGAAAATGTGATATTTTATATATATACACACACACATTAACAAATCAAAATTGTGGGATGGACTTACCTTAGTTATTGATAGATGTCTTGGTAAAAAATATGCAGAAAAGATTCTTAGGAGTAGTGCACTTTGCGAAGTTATCCTAAAACTTCAATTAAAAGAGGTATGAGTAGAAAGACTATGAAAGTGAGAAAGAGAAACTATCCTTGAATTTGTATGAAAATAAAACTAGCTAGCCTTGATTTAGGAGTTTTTTTTTTTCTTCCTGGAAAATATATAGGCAAGTTAAAGACTCGGAGTGAAATTCGTTATTGAAAGATGGAAGGCAAGGGAGAGGAAGCATTTCGAGATTATGACAGAATGGACTCTTGAAATATGGGATCGATTAAAAAAGACTTAAAGGAACTTTGTTGTTGAACATAACAAATAATATACTATAATTAACTTAATTAGGTTGATTATATAATTGGATGAATAAAACATATATTTTATTCACATATCTCAAGCATAAACTGTGTAAATTAAATAAAATAACAAATTTATTTTAAATTATTTATATTTGTTAACTCCCTAAACCATAAGTTTGATCCATCTGTTTATATGTACTATTAACGATTTTAAAAATTGGATCAACCATTGAACTGATCAAAATGATCCAATAGAAAAAAATCAATAAAAATAAAATATATTTAAAATATTATAATTAATTTAATATAACAAAAATAAATTAACAAATACTAAAAATATATAATAAACTCTTTAAGTATAGTAATATTATTTGTCTATCAAAATTGGTTATATACTATTCTTTTTTACCATATGTAAATTTGTCAAAATGAGTTAAACATGGTGGGTTGGCTGTTTAACTCGCTAAATTGGCCAGCCGAGCTGAAAATTTCCGGCTCGCAAAAAATTTTAGCTTGAGTGGGTTGACTCGCTTAACCTAGGTGGGCTAACTCTAGTGAGTTGGTGAGTTAAAAAGCCAACCCACCTTATTTTTAAAAAAAATTGTAAATTTAAAAATTAAAATCCTAAAACTAAAAATATTTAGGCTCACTCACTTTCTCTCTCGTCGATATCAATTCCTTATTGGCTTCTTCAGAGTTCTTTTCTCTACAATACATCAAACTATAATCTAACTTCTTCACATGCTTTATGTGGCTTGTTGATTTTGAAGGGTGTTGAAAAAGTATAGTTGTTTGCTACTGCTGATTGATATTTTTAATTTTAAAAATGAAAAAAAAACAAAAAAAAATTGATGATTGGTGGGTTACCCAGCTCACTAAGTTGGGGAGCAGGGTTGGCAAAACCTGACTTGCCTGAGGCCTTTGACTCGCGCGAGCGCTGACGAGCTAATTCGAATTAGTCGAACTGAACTCATTTTAATTGTATATTTATTGATTTTCTTATAATAAATATAAAAAAGTTTACCAATATTGTATAGGTATATAAAACAAATCGTATGTGGCATAAAAGATCAACTCACTAGATACACTTTTTTCATGTTAGATTTTATATGGCAAAGTGAATCCATGGTGCTCTTGTTGGAGATCCTCGTATCCACACTCTATCATTTGTTCGTTGAAAGTTATCTCTAGAGATTCCCTTTTGTTCACATTGATTAATAATCTAGTTTTGTTAAGAATGTCTTTATGGTGTTTCTTCTTCTCCATACACACACCTACATGAATACATATTTATCTTATATTAACTACGCAATCCTCTAAATTAAAGTACCTACCTTCACCATATATATCTATCACCATATAATTCTCTTACCTGCCGCTCGATTTTATTCCCTATTTACTATCTTAGCTTGTATATGTTATTCAACAAAAATTATAAATATCAACATATGAACGAAGGCATCTTGATTATACTGGATATACATACTAAGATGAGGTAAAAAGAAAATGCTATGTAAAAGAGAGAGAGAGAGCTAGCCCAATGAGTGGGTTGGTTAGGAGAGAAGAAAATAATACTGCAAAAAGCCATATTGTCTGTAATAAAAAAACTAATAGATATTAATAGTAAGATAAATTTAAAATAAGTTATATACTTAATAAATTAAAATCATTTTTTTGGAATATAGTAAATTCGAATACAAAATAATATATACATATGAGATTAATTTAAGTAATCGACTTTATTTTTTTTTATGTAATTTTGCTTCTTATATAATTAATAATCAGGAATTTTCTTATTTAATTATAATTGGACGCCACTCAATATTACAAACCGTCCTCCATTCTCCTTACCAATTCGTTCCAAGAGGAATCGTTGGAAAAATATGTACACCCCCAATTCGAAACTTATACAATTGTGAATTGTAAGGCCCTCTCGTCTAGTTTGAAAATGGATGAATAATCCCTATATATATTAATAATCAGCATAAAAGACACAAAGGATAATAATGCATGTCACAGATAAATTAATTAAAAGAATGTCATAATTATGAAATCTTTGTTAGGTACAGTTAATCTACCGTATTATCCGCGCTAGCTATTGATCTACGTACGTCACAGCTGGAAGGTCGTTCCAGGTGTCTACTTTTTACAACGCAACCTCTATATTATCAATGTCATAACTCGCAAATAAATATTATCTTCATATTTATAATGACGCGTGGTTACATGTCTTGATCATACAAATTATGGATTAAAATATTGGATCAAGGAATTGCATGTCTTGCTAAGAATAGAAAGCATAAATTCTATTATAGTAGTACAGTATATAATTTAGGTATTGATCGACCATTATGAAACAAATTTTTTTACTATCGTGGATAACATAAATTCAACTAGTGATTGTAATTTGGTCCCACATTGAGACTTTTTAATATTAAATATTAACGAGTCTCGTACATACTTTATCCAACATATATAAGAATAATAATAAATAAAACTAAATAATTGACAAAAAGAGAACAGATTGATGATTGGAACTGATGTATTGTTTTTTCCCTCCTGTCCCGAGGAGGAGTTTGTAGCTTTCGAATGCCGCTATATATCGGAATAAAATACATTATAAAGTGACGACACACTTTTTGCTCTTGGATTTAGATCCAAAATAGGATTTGATGCCAGGTGAAATTATATATACTGAAACTATTTAATTGTTAATTTGAATCAAAAGATAATTAGTTAAATAGGAAAAAAATTGAAATATTAAATCTTTTCTCCTTGCAGAGATGGCACCGGCGTGTCACGGAGTTGGTAACAATGACAACCAGATGAAGCCACGTGTCATACGGTTGTCGCGCAAAGAAAGTCTCCACGGTGTACCCCTTCATGCAGCAGCAGCAGCATCTCTCCGAGTGTGCCTTGATGACATGGCATCCACGTGGCAGGTCAGTCTTTATCAATCTTCATCCCCACGCGCCTCCACCATCCACTACTATTCCACTTTAGTAGACTAGAGCCTGCCTAAAATATTTGAAATGATTATGATTATTGGAAAGGAAAAAAAAAAAGTAGGAAATAAATGAAGTAGGGAGTAGGGAGGGACGCATAAATGATAAATGTATTTATAGAAGGGAATGGGTAGCTAGTAGTGACTCCAACTCCAAGCCCATCATCAATATCATATTGAGAAGAAAGAGCCTTGAGAAACAGTTCCTTAACCCTCACGCCTCTCTTCTCTCTCTTCTTCCCTTTGGTCCTTCCTCATTTGCTTCTCATTGACCATTCTCACATTTCCTCTCTCTCTCTCTCTCTCTCTCTCCATCACTAAATAGAAACAGGGAAATTGAAGTAGTGCATCTATGGAGTCGTCGAAACAACAAGAACAAGAACAAGAAGAACCAAAATGCGTGTGGGTTCATGGGCCTGTGATCATAGGAGCTGGGCCTTCTGGGCTTGCCGTGGCGGCCTGTCTCTCACAACACGGCGTTCCCTGTGTCATTCTTGAGAAGTCTAATTGTTTAGCTTCTCTATGGAAAAACAGAACCTACGACCGTCTCAAACTTCACCTCCCCAAAAACTTCTGTCAACTTCCATTAATGGATTTCCCTCCCAATTTCCCAAAATACCCCTCCAAACACCAGTTCATCTCCTACCTCGACTCCTACGCTTCCCATTTCAACATTCACCCCCGGTTCAACCAAACCGTCCACACCGCTCACTTCGACCCTTTGTCCGGTTTCTGGACGGTTCGAACCGGAGACTTCGAGTACATTTCCCGCTGGCTTGTTGTGGCCACTGGAGAAAACGCAGAGCCGGTCATTCCTAAGATAACCGGAATGGACTTGTTTCGTGGACCCGTTTCTCATACTAGTGATTATAAATCCGGTTCGGAGTACAAAAACCAGAGAGTTTTGGTCATTGGCTGTGGAAACTCTGGCATGGAAGCAAGCTTGGATCTTTGTAGACACAACGCATTCCCTTATATGGTTGCTAGGAACACTGTGAGTATATATATTTGAAATTGTCATGTTATTTATTTATTTCCCCTTATGTTGGATTTACGAGTGTGTTCTGTTGGCTCATTTTTGCACAATTTCTATGATACAAACAAACAGGTACATGTTCTGCCTAGGGAGATGTTTGGTTTGTCGACATTTGGAATAGCCATGAGCCTCCTTAAATGGTTTCCTTTAACATTAGTTGACAAATTCCTCTTATTGGCCACCAGTTTCATCTTGGGAAACACCGGTAAATATGGCCTCCGTCGACCCAAAACTGGTCCCCTTGAACTCAAAAACGTCACCGGAAAAACCCCTGTTCTCGATGTCGGAGCATTAGCTCAAATTAGATCAGGAAAAATCAAGGTATGTAGTTAAGTGTAATTAATTAAGGGTTCCAACTGAATATGGATTCGAGATATAATTTATTAAATTATTGAATTGATATTATTTCAGGTGATGGAAGGTGTGAAGGAGATAACTAGAAATGGTGCTAAGTTTGTAGATGGACAGGAAAGTGATTTCGATGCTATAATCTTGGCAACGGGATACACAAGCAACGTACCTAATTGGCTCAAGGTAGTAATTAAAACCAATACTCCATTTGCTACCATTATAAATTTTTCCCCCTAAAGTTTGTGATTACCTCTGTATGTTCATATTAATTAAACGAACGCCAAAGACCTATCACATTCGAGTTTTGGACACATGCAAATTGCACAACCCTACAAATTTCTTCTTTTATCTACATGCAAAAAAGAATATAACCTGTTGGGCTTATGTTATGTACGTACGTATTCGGATTTTCCAAAAAAACAAAATCTTAAAACTTTTATTTATTTTTTTTATTATTGCTTGTGACGTTGTTCCTCGAAGGGTAACAATCATTGAAGATGAAACATCGCGTTAGCAACTTGCAATAATAGCATACCCAAAGGCCAAAGGTGTCCTTTTCTCGATCTTTTTAATGCGGAAAAATCAATTTAAAAAATTGATATATATATTTTCTCGACGAGTTTTCTTTTTCTTTTTCCGGGGAGTTAAAGTTAAACATCCATATCAGGGTATGGAGCTATTATGCTATATATATATAAAAAAATTTGTCTGATTCTTCTGCATGCCGTCAGTAATAAAATCCACAGTTGCAAACGTAAGCCTCAAATGTTTTTCACAACATTTCATCATATGTTCCATCCATGTAACTTGTATTCAATATTGTGTGACATTATTATTTAAATTCAAAAAACATCAAGTCAGTGGATTTATTAATAATAATGTTTATGGAAATGCAGGGCTGTGATTTTTTCACCCAAGATGGAATGCCGAAAACGCCCTTTCCAAACGGTTGGAAAGGAGAGAATGGATTGTATACGGTCGGGTTCACCAGAAGAGGTCTTCTTGGAACTGCTTCTGATGCTACCAAGATTGCTCAAGACATCGCTCATCAATGGAGGACGGTTAAGGACAGTAACAACTACCGTAATTCCCATATTATCCTACTCAAGAGTTCGTGAATATATATATAATTAATCCCAATAATCCAATTCGTCAGAAAATTCAAAAGAAAAATATGTATACCCATCGAGTCAGGTCGGGTCACATGTGTAATTTCACTCTTCTGTGTATGTACAATTTTGTATTGCAGTATACGTGCTGCTAGCTCCCAGCTTCCTGTTTTTATTAGCTTTCATTTGTACAAAAGGTTTCATAAATATAATTAATGTACCTTAGTTCAAATTAAACTTGTTCATTTTAATTGTGTTGATGCTACCTAATTAATTACTCATTGTGAACTTCAGAAGTAACACTTTGAAGCAGCTAGCTAGCCTTATTATTTCGTACGTAATACGTATATACTATGTCGAAATAATTTAGTTAGATATATATATATACATGCACATACATTCTATATCTTATTGAATTAATTATGTCAATAGTAATGTGTGTGTATCCTGAAAAATGTGAAATATATTGTACGTTATAGGAGTGAGGAGTTGATGAACAATACATGTCATCAATTAATTTAAAAATGTATGATATTGTTGCTTTCTGGGTTCTCTCTCTCTCACGCTTATAATTGAGACAATGATGGTGCTCTGATCTGACTTCGATTGACAGCTCTGCTTCTCTTACACTAACCCGTCTGTCGTATCTTCTTGCTTCTGTATCTCATTATAATTAAACATTTAATAGTACAATATTTATAATCTTCTTGCCTTCCCATGAACTATATATACACATATAGTATACACAAAACAATGGCATGCATGCATGAACTATTTATATTTATTTATATCTGTAGTATATATGTGTGTGGATGTCATAAATGATTTGAATATATATATATTGATGAAGGGGTGAGCATTGAATTTGAAAACCAGATGACACGCTTCCATGCACGCCTTTCATTGTTACTTACGTCAAGTCAAACACCACTCCCTCTATCTCTATCTATCTATATCTCTGCTTGCTCCTCAGTACAAACTCAGTTCTGACACCGATAGAGAGAGTACTTGAGGCAAATTGCAATACCTGCATGCCATCCCCTTTTATTTTTATTTATTTATTTATTTATATCAAATATACATATATTCACTATTCATTATTTCAGTATTCAATTTTATTTGATTTTGTTTTCAGATAGATGCAAGCATTAATTTGATACCTAGCTACCTGCTGTTTGCACGCTATGCTCTAGCTTCCCCTGATGTCACCTTTTTCAAACTCTTCCACGTACGTACGCCATCAGATCAGTATTAACACATTAACATTAACTCACTCACTCACTCCACTACTACACTACTTGAATATTATAATATTCTGATGAGTTTCTGATCATCATCATTTTTCATCTTCAGTACTACTTCCCATTAAAGACTAAATGGTGCGAGTGTGAGACACGCGCCTTGGTCCTACGTGGTTTTGGTTCTCTCGCTAGCTAGGTGTGTGACTCTCGATCTCGCGAGTCAATTTGGTGCAGAGTTGGATTGGCATGACATGGCATGCATGGGTACTCATCAAAACCCAAATACAAATACTATTATACTATATACTGCTTATTACTGCATCATGAATCAGAATGCACGCCCTACGCCACGTACCATGCAATACATACGACAACCCTTCTCTTCCTTTCTTGATTTTTCTCTTGTTTTTTTTCCATCCCTATTCCTCTTTCTATCATACTTACAAACACCACTACCTTCCATTATTCTTTTTGTTTTTATACTTTCATTCTTCCCATTACCATTCAATTTTATCCTTTTTTCTTACCATATATACTAAATATCATATATTTTAGATAGGTTAAAATGCAAAAAATAAAAATAAAAAAAATCTTTTAGGAAATTTCATAAACTTTAAAAGTGACAACAGATTATAAAATTTTTAATTTTGTTAAAATAATTCATTTTATTAAGATTTTTATTAAAAAAAGTAAAGTTTATAATCATTCTGCAATTTAAATGAATTGATCTGAACTTAAAATTGGCTATTGTTATAATTAATAGCATTTTGCAAGAATTTTTTTTTATCTTTTTAGTCAAAATTTTAAGAAAAGATATTATTTATATCAAATTAATAATTTTAAAAAAAACTTAGATAATCTTTTATAATAATCTGTGGGAGTTCTCTTTATAGTTTAACCTAGTAGATAAGAATATGAGATTTGAATAAATTCTGAAAATATAATTATATATTTTTAAAATTAAAATGGTTGAATTAAGAAATATGGATGGTGATTGATGAGGTGATGATGATGATATATATGTAGAAAGGCAGATAATAGTTAATGTATAATGGGCCCCACTTAGATCCCAGTGGTATGTTGCTGTTGCAGCAGGTGGGCTTAAGCTGACACACACCACTGAGAAGGACCTCTCTACATAATAAGGCCAATCCCTCGGGATAATCATATCATATCTATTCTATTCTATGCTTTGTGTTTCTTCATTCATTTACCTTGGGCTTTTGTGGCCATGCATCTACGTTCGTACACTTTCTTGTACGGGCTCGGCCCATTATCTTTATGGGCCAGCCTTGTTTCTATTCCCCAACTCAACATGTCATATATCAATATTTGTAACACTTCCATTGGGGGAATTAGAAACATCTCACACAGCTGGCTCCATCAATTATTTATTATGTTAACATTACTACATTAGCTGATCTTCTCATACTTTATTTTAAAATATTTACTAAAATTATTCCTCTTCTGAACAAAAAAAAAATGTAGTTTTACCTATTTCTTGAGGAAAAAAATTTAGGTTAAAGTATATTTTTGGTCTCATAACTTTGACAAATGTCTCAATTTGGTCTCATTACTTTTTTTATTGCAATTTTAGTCTCATAACTTCTGAAAATATCTCACTTTTGGTCCCAAACTGATTTCCATCAATTTTTTACCGTTAAAGATGATCTGACATACTGAGTTGAATGATGACTTGACAAATATGGGTGAAGTGGATTTAACGACAGAAAATGGATGGAAATCAGCTTGAGACCAACAGTGAGACATTTTTAAAAGTTATAGGACCAAAATTGCAACAAAAAAAATTATGAGACCAAAATTGTAATAAAAAAAGTTATTGGACCAAATTGAGACCCTTACCAAAGTTATGGGACAAAAAATACACTTTAGCCACATATTTATTATTATGCAAGACAAAACATAAATATAAAATCGTGTATTGTATATATCTTGATGAAACCAAACCATGAATAATGAGTGAGATTTAATTGGTGTTTTGGTATCAACTTATGACTGAGGTTAAAATGTGAAATTGCAAAGAAGGTTAATCCATTTTCAAGTGATTGTGGATGTGGTTAAATAACAGTCAATTTTGGTAAACCGAGGATGTACGGAAAAGGCATTGGGAGATTCAAAGTTTGAAATATTACCTTTGATTAAGGAAATCAGAAACATAGACACGTATTAATGTATTATCACCTCCACATCATGCCTCACACCTCGCGTTACACCTCTATACTCTAAATAATTTTTTGGATAAAATCAGAAAAAAAAAGGTGTCACTTCACTCGTGACCTTTTCTAATGCGAAAAGAGAGATACTCTTTACGTATATGTTTATGCATACAGATATTATATTATTTATATTATTATATATAAAATAGTATAGAATCAATTCTAGAACAAGCATCCATGCCTATATATATTGATTGAATTTCTACTTTGTTTGAACCATTAACCATATATATTTTTTAAACGCATTTTCTGTGATAGGTGCCTTGTTTAACTTAGTCTGTTAATCGTTTGTGTTAGGCAAACTTTGGTTTGGTTTCCCTTAACCTCAAGCCTTAATTAATGGCATACTATTTTTTTATTTATAACATTAAAATACTATGAATTAAATATTTTTGAAAGCACTAACATGCAGATAAAAAAAATAGAAAAAAATAAATTTTTACTCTCTCTCTCTCTCTCTCTCTCTCTCTCTCTCTCTCTCTCTCAATAATTCTCGAAATTACTCTTCCCTAAAACTTTATTAAGGATATATCAAATGATTATCGTTAGGTGAAGCTTAAGATCTCATAACTTAATTGCTAGGGTTTTATTCACAAATAGATCAAAATATAAGGGGCTCTACAGAAAAAGCAACAATAGTTTTTTCACTTCTTTGGGGATGTAATTACTAAATAGCCCTATGGACCGTACACGTGTCACTCATCGGGCTTAGACTTCGGACTAGGGATCGCAATGGTTTAGGGTATTTAGGATATGTCCATATCCGTCAGAAAAAATTATCTGATATATGTCGGATACCGGATATGATACAGATAGTGAAAATTAAATATTTTTCAGATATTGGGCGAATACGAATATTACCTTCGGATACCCTATATCCGTCCGAAATGAACGGATAGTTAAGGTATCCGACATCCGATACCCTATTATTTATTTAATTTTTATATTTTATATTCAATTTAATATATTCTATATAATTATTTAATTATATTTATATTTTTTTTATACATAATCATTTTTTAGTTACTTTATATTTAATTGTTTTAATTTAAAAAATAAATTTAAAATATAAATAAATCATAATTTTATTTATTTTTTTTTAGTTTGTGGGTTTGGATATCGGGTACCCGATATTTATAATTTATAAAATAGGATACCCTACTCTATATTTATATTTTTTTCGAATATTTCGGGTACTCGTCGGATACCGGATATCGAATAAGATACGGATACGGATAGGGTACGGATACGGATAGTGGCAAAACCACCGGATACCCTATCTGTTGCCGTCCCTACTTCAGATCTTATTGAAGTCCAACGAGGTCATTTTAGTCATTCAGGTAAAAGTAGTAGACTTGTATCAGACCAGTTGACCCTAAACCTTAATAGTCTGTTCTTAGAGCCTTTATCTGAAATTTGGGAGGAATGTAAGGACTAGTTAGTAAATAAAATCAACAATCTGGAACAACACTTTCATCCACAAAAGGCGTCAAAAAAAGGTTTCAGTTTTGCTTGCATTTTGCAAAAGCGAAAGTTTAAGAGTTAAATAAACAATAATAAGTTGACAAAACAAAAATTCATTTTTTGGGCCTGTGGAGGTATCTCTCCCACCTATCTTTCGAGTCATTTTCCTCGTTTTTATAATATTGATTAATTGATTAAATGATTAATGATTAACAATGATATGGTAAGAAGGAATCGGAAATCTTTATTTTCCGTATTTGCTAAAACTTGACGACTCGATTCTTCTGTTCATCCGTTGTATCTCTCTCTTCTTTTCTCCCTCTCTTCTTTCTGTTCTGCCTCCTTCACTATATTCAACAGTCTCTTCATTTTTGTCGTATGCTTCTTCTCCTCTCTGTAGCATCAAAATTGAAGCTTTTTCAGTTCTGGTTCGATAAGCAGAACAAGTCATTCCATCTATAAACTTTGTCCTCTACTGGGTTTGCTTGTGGTTTCAACAGCATGTCTCAGACTAACTGGGAAGCTGATAAGATGTAAGTGTTATTCATTTATTTGTTTATTATCATTATTTTTTTCAATTTCATCCAGTTTTGCTGTTTTTGCATCCTGGTTTGTGATTTACTGATTCCCTCTGTCTTATTGTTCCTTCTTGTTTCCATTTCTTTCTCGATTTGGTTTCTGGGTTTTTGGGGTCTAAACTTTCTGGGTATTCGATTCAAGCTTTGTTCCCTCGTTTTTTTATCATTCCATGTATTGTGTCTTTTTAATGTGTGAAAATATTATGTTGGGTACTTAGGGTTTGTACTCTTTGCAAGTCTATATATGGTTGAGACAGAAATGGTCTGCGTATGTTACTGACACTGTTAAGATTCAATCTTTCCCTTACCCCGTCACGTCTGATTGATGCAAAGTGTTCTTGTGCTTTGGAATTTCAGGTTAGATGTTTACATACATGATTACCTTGTAAAGCGGGATTTAAAGGCTTCTGCTGAGGCTTTTCATGCTGAAGGGAAAGTATCATCTGATCCTGTTGGTGAGTTATCTAAAAAAAAAAAACCTCTAGGGAGAAAAGGCCAGATGTAGATGTTATTTATTTATTTATTTTTTGGGTTTATGTAATGTACATTTTCTTAATTTTCCTTTTGTTTCAATATGGGTTTGCAGCTATCGATGCCCCAGGTGGCTTTCTCTTTGAGTGGTGGTCTGTTTTTTGGGATATATTTATCGCCAGGACTAATGAGAAGCACTCAGAGGTTGCTGCATCTTATATCGAGGTTGGTTAGAAAACATTATATTATGTTCTCACTATTATCCTTCTTCAGGCTGGATTTATGTAGGTCCTTTCTTTCTATGTGTTGTTTAGCTGGTACTGAAAATGAGGAACTTTTTAGGATAAGCTTTAATCAAATATTACCTTTGGATTATGAAATATGCTTTTATTTTACTTCCTAAATGGCAGGTAGGTGATGAGCATTAAGATTTGATGCTGTTTAACTATGCTAGTGGCTGTATTTATGAGAATACTATGCCTACGACCTTTATGGCAGTGCAGCATTTTGTGTTATCGTTTCTCACCCACAGAAATTTTGATTTGTGTACAGCAAACTGTTGTTATATTGTCCACCTGTTGTGGAAATATAATTTGAAACCCATTGATGAGACTTGAGGTCTATGACGCATCTTGACCTATAGTTACTTTCTTGGCTTGGTTTATGATATTTCTTATCACTCAACAAGCATGGAGCTAAACATAGATCTTAGTGCATGAGAAACTTTTAAGTGTCCAGTACAATTTGACGTGTTGCTTCATGTTTGATGCCAGTGTCTGACATGGCTTCTGTTTTGAAGTGTCCCTGTCTCATTCATAGGTGATCATAGGTTACTTTTATCGTCATCTTTTGAGTCTTTATTGATATATCTTAATCTTTTTTTGTATGGTTTATGTTTGGAGAGGCTCTTGAGTGTTAGATGTGGTGCTAAACTGGCAAACTTAATCCGACGTAGACTGCTTTCAATATTATAGCTTCACTTAAAGAGTTGAAACCCTTCTGGGAGACTGGGATCTAGAATAAACCTACTTTTTAGTCCTTAATTTGTCCCAAAATTATGATTTAGTCCCTAGATATTGGAAATATACTTTCTGATCCTTGATATTTTAAAAACATCAACTATTTAGTCCTTACAAATAATATTTTAGAGACTAAATAGTCAATACTTGTAAAAAATTCAGGGACCAAAAAGTGTAAATCAGAGACCAAAAAGTATATTTCTTATATCCAAGTACTAAGTCTTAGTTTTGGGTCAAATTTAGGGACTAAAAATAGGTTTTCTCCTGGGATCTACAATTACATTAAGCAAAGATGCTTCCAAGGAAAAAATGAGGTGCGCATTGAAGTTTATCTTATATATAACTACGTTTGCAGACACAGTTAATAAAGAGTAGGGAGCAGCAACAGCAACAGCTCCAACCGCAGCCGTCACCGCATCAACAACAACAGCAACAGCAACAGCAACAGCAGCACATGCAGATGCAACAGCTCCTGCTCCAGCGGCACGCACAACAGCAGCAACAGCAGCAGCAGCAACAACAACAACAGCAACAGCAGCAACAGCAACAACAACCACCACCACAACAACAACAACCGCCATCGCAACAGCAGAGAAGGGACGGACCATCACCTCATCTCTTAAATGGAAGTACAAATGGCTTAGTTGAAAATCCACTCATGCGGCAGAACCCTGGTACTGCAAATGCACTTGCTACAAAGATGTATGAGGAAAGGTTAAAACTGCCTCTTCAGAGGGATTCTATGGATGATGCGGCAATGAAGGTAGGAGGACATTGGTTCTGGCTTTTTAATCATTGAAATATATACTGTTGCTATGCTTTAGATTCATGGGTATTGTTTGGTATATTTTACAGCAAAGATTTGGTGAGAACATGGGCCAGCTCTTGGACCCAAGTCAGGCCTCATTATTGAAGTCAACTGCAGCTTCTGGCCAGTCTTCGGGGTAATGTTCTATAGAATTCAACTCTAATTGCTCATTCAGTTTTTTTCCTTGGCTCAGATGTTCTTATATTCAGTCTTCAAGTTAGTTTGCTTGGTTACCCTGGCATGGTCCCTGAAGATATGACTGATTATTCTGTTTGTGATGGTAGAGCTAATTCAAGTTTGATCTGAAATGGCGTGCACTGAAACATAATTAACATAAAACAAAACATGGATCTTGTAGGGAAAATTATTAATAAATAAAATTTTTAGCTCCCATCTTTCACCTCTTTTATGTGGTGGAGGTGGGGAGTGGATGTACAATATATTTCATGTAGTATGTGTATAGTGAATAGTATTGTTCTGTTAACTGTCTTAGCTTTCTGATATTCTCAATAAATATGGGTTTTGATACTGTTAGCACCTTGGTTTCAGGCAAGTGTTGCATGGTGCTGCCGGTGGGATGTCTCAGCAAGTTCAAGCTCGAAGCCAGCAATTACCAGGGTCTACTCCGGTATGGCATTGTTATTACAGTGGTGTCATTACTTCTTTCTATCCTATTAGTTGTTGTGCTCTCACTTGCCATCTTGTATAAACTAGGATATAAAGAGTGAGATAAATCCTGTTTTAAATCCAAGGGCTGCAGGTCCTGAGGGATCATTGATTGGAATTCCAGGTAATCACCACTACCGTTCTTTCTTAACTCTAATGACTAGTCTGCCTTTTTTTAATAATTTTGATGGCTTAGGATGTTTGAAATTTGACATACACAGTTTCCTTATGTTTTTTTTTTTCTCTATCTTTGCACAAAGATTTCGTTAACTGTTGACGTCCTTGTGTTAGGATCAAATCAAGGTAGCAATAATTTGACTCTCAAGGGGTGGCCGCTTAAAGTAAGTTTTTTGTTTCATTATTCTGATTACTTGAATTAGATGTATTGTTTTTGTCTGTACATCCTTTCTTCTCAACTTTGATTATCACTCAAACATAAATTATATATATACTCCTTCGGAGTTTTGGTCTACTGGAGACTTTGGCATATGAATGAAATAGGAGGTAGCCCTCTTTTACTCATGTTTGTTAACCCTACAAAACCATTAACCGTCATCTAGTAGACTGGCCTATTATCTGAAGCCTCAATAACAATGCCGAGTTTTCTGACACCTCAACCTCATGCTAAGTAATTGAGTAATTAAGTTTCACTGTTTAGATTTTTCTATACCTTACTAGGGGTTGGATCAACTGCGCTCTGGTTTTCTCCAGCAGCAAAAGCCTTTTATACAGGCTCCTCAGCCTTTTCATCAACTTCAGATGTTGACGCCCCAGCATCCGCAACAGCTTCTACTTCAACAAAGTCTGGCATCGCCATCTGCCAGTGATGAAAGTAGACGGCTTAGAATGCTTTTGAATAGTAGGTCTATGGGCCTAAGTAAGGATGGTCTTTCAAATTCTGTTGGTGATGTGGTATCCAATGTTGGGTCACCTCTTCAAGCTGGCAGCCCGCTTTTGCCTCGCGGAGATACAGATATGCTAATGAAGGTGTCAGTTCCCTTTAATTATCATTCTATCACATCTTATTAATGTCATATGATTTGTTCAGTTTTTTTACTTGCTTTTCTGAGATACCATGAGTTTCATGGTTTACATTGTATGAAATATTTTACCTGTGCAGTTAAAATTGGCTCAGATGCAGCAGCAACATCAACAACAGAATGCCAATCCACATCAGCAGCAACTTCAACAGAATTCCCTTTCAAATCAGCAAACTCAGACTTCAACTCACAACATGCATCAGCTAGATAAAGTGGGTGGTGGTGGTGGTAGTGTCACAGCGGATGGGAGCATGTCAAATTCTTTTAGAGGAAATGATCAGGTCAGTGCATTTTCTATGCCTGAATCACATTGTATTATGGCAACTTAATTTCTTGGTTATTTATACTCTGAAATTATTGAGCCACATATTCCTGGTGTCTTGACTCAGAAAGGAATTATTATTGACTCACAAGTAGTGGCCTACAAATTATCTAATGGACCCATCCAATTTCTTTTGCTCAACATTTTTATATCGTTTTGAAAATTTTAAAGCTCTCATATCCAGTTATAGTGGTGGTTTTGCATCTACCGCTTTGTCTTTGCTACATCATGGCTAAAAAATTTTAGTCATATTATCCTCTTCTCTTTTTCCTTTTAAAACTTATCCTCCAATCTCAGCTCAGGATATCTAACTGCTTGTCTGCATTTGCTTTCTTTTCTATGGTTGGTCTCTTTGAATGTTTCCACCACCATTATAACCATAAATATATGGAAGAAAAACCTTTGCCTTTGACAGAATTAAGAACTACTAATTTCTAATTGGTGACAGTTATAAATGTGCCTCACGAGGAAAGCAAATGCAGACAAGGATTCTTTTCTGAATTTGTGAAGCAACTGATACATGTGCCTCACGAGGACTTTTTTCTGTAATAGATTCCTCACATGGTTTTTCTAAATGCACTTTAAGGCTTCCAAAAACCAGACTGGGAGAAAGAGAAAGCAGCCTGTATCTTCTTCTGGTCCAGCTAATAGCTCGGGAACGGCAAATACAACAGGCCCCTCTCCAAGTTCCGCACCCTCAACACCTTCAACTCATACACCTGGAGATGTGATTTCCATGCCTGCTTTGCCTCATAGCTCTAGTTCTTCGAAGCCTCTAATGATGTTTGGCACTGATGGTTCTGGAACTCTTACATCACCGTCAAATCAGTTGGTGAGTGTATTTTCCCGTACATTTTTATTGATGGAAGGAATCATAAGTTCCTTGCATGTAGACTCATTGCCATTCCATTTTGGCAGTGGGATGATAAGGATCTTGAATTGCAGGCTGATATGGATCGTTTCGTTGAAGATGGATCTCTTGATGACAATGTCGAGTCTTTTTTATCCCATGATGATACAGACCCTAGAGATGCTGTTGGTCGTTGTATGGATGTAAGCAAAGGTGCAATTAATCGTTTATAATAAAACTTCTTGTTCTATCCAGCAATAGAGTTTTCCAAGTGTTTGTGGATTTTATTTTTTAATTGCTGTTGTAAATTAGCTTGTATTTTTACCCTCTAAACAAAGGTCTGTTTATGGTTAAGTATGAAGATGGACCAGAAATGCTAAACACCAATCAAATGATAAACTTGTGCTGAGCTAAAAAGACATATAATTTTTCTCCAGATACCCTTCAGAATAATGTTTCTCTACATCTGTAAATCCTCATTATCTTTTAGTTGGAAAATCTAGGAGAATGCTTGTCTATCCTATCTCTGGTGGTGCTGCTTTTTCGCCCTTTTATCTGTTGATTACCATAGAGAAATACTCAAAAACTGACATCAAATCTATTGTGATCATAATGTAATATAGGCATAATGTTCTTATGCTTTTGTTTATGATTTACTCCAAGGATTGACTTTCCCTGGTTTTAGGCTTCTCGTTTGCTGAAGTGAATTCTGTACGAGCTAGTAATAGCAAAGTTGTCTGTTGCCACTTCTCTTCTGATGGGAAATTTCTTGCAAGTGGTGGCCATGACAAAAAGGTATGCTGAAGTCTTATTCTTGAAAGCATATTTGACTTAGTACTTCAAGAGCTCATCTGAATTCCTGATAGTATATGTGAATTTATGCCATTTACATTAGGAACAAGTAAAATTTTGTTAACTTCTGTGTCATTTGTTGTGTTTACTTTTAGAATATCTGACCTTTTTTTGCTGATGGTTTTGTAATGCAGGCTGTTTTATGGTCCGCAGATTCTCTTAAGCCAAAAGCTAATCTTGAAGAACATTCATCTTTGATAACTGATGTTCGATTCAGTCCAACCATGTCACGTCTTGCAACATCTTCATTTGACAAAACTGTCAGGGTTTGGGATGTTGAAAATGTTAGTAGAATCATATTCTGTTTTACTCTAATAGTAAACCATTTTTCAGAAGCATATTATTTGGATTCTAAATCATCTTGGATTTGCCTTAGTAAAAGTACATAATTTACTTTGTTTTTGAATTGAGTGACATCTGTGAAAAGTTATACAGAAGTAGAAATTGTTATCTTTGACTGAAAACATGCACGCCAGATAATGAAATTAATTTATGGGTTTGTTTGATGTCTTAAAAATAAATCAGTCCCCTATTAATCTATAAGCTTGAAATATCAAGCTGTATTACCTGGAAGAAGGATACTGTTCTATTGTTCTATAATATAATGCTATTATAGATTACAATGAACAAGTTGATTTTTCAAGTTACTGTTTTGGAACTGTTAAAGATGATGTGATCTTAGCATAAATTTCAGATTGCCAGTGTGATGGTTTGTATGAGTTAACTTTCATATCTACAATGCATGCATGCTGTTAATGATTGCTTGCCAAAGCATATTTTGCTTTCTGATTCTGGATGTTGAGAGGTTGTGTTTTTTACAGCCTGGGTATTCCCTTCGCAACTTTACTGGACATTCTGCGTCTGTTATGTCGCTAGATTTTCATCCAAATAAAGATGATCTTATCTGCTCTTGCGACGGTGATGGTGAAATACGATATTGGAGTATAAATAATGGCAGCTGTGCTAAAGTTTCCAAGGTAGAATCTTAGTTACCTTATCCTTTCCTTTCATATGCCTATCTTTATTATATAGCTCTTTATCAAAGTGACGTTGAATTCATTTTAGTTAACCATTGTTGAGAACCATTTCTTTCCGCAAGCTTCAGCTTTTCAAACTCTTGACCAATTATAATTATTCGTATACTATTTTAAGAAGCGCTGCATTCTATAATTTTAAGCTTAAGCTATAAGTAGATGGCCCACCACCGTCATACTAATATCTTTTTTGCTGATTAGGGTGGCACTGTCCAGATGAGATTTCAACCTCATTTAGGGAGATACCTTGCTGCTGCCACTGAGAATGTTGTCTCTATACTTGATGTGGAGACACAAGCATGCCGATATTCATTACGGGTTGGTTACACCGTCATTTAAGAATTTGTTTATTGATAGTACAATAAATTTAATATTGGACGTATGCATTCCTGCATGAGACCTTAAGTGTACAATTTTCAACCAGACTGGTTACTGATGAAGTCATCTCAAAGTATAAATCAAAAGTGGTTCTCATTAAGATCAGTAGGAAAATGATTTCGGGAGCCCTCGTTTTAGTGGTATTAAATTTCAAGATGACCATTAACTAGGAAGAAAACATCAACATCTTGCACTTACAAAAAAATTGATATCTGTTAGTAGAATTAACATGTTACTTGTTTAGAAATGCATCACAGATACACGTTTGCATACTTCTACATTATTATAAAGTTATATGAAAATGTTCATGTGATGTCACTTTGTTTTAAGATTGCAGATAGTCTTATTTTTAAAACTTGGGTATATAATTTGTCATGGAACCAGCTGGATCATTTTTGCACTTAATTTGGGTAACAGTTACTCATATGGGCTACAATCTGAAAATTTTGCCATACTCCCAAAGTTGTGTTTTTTCTTTTGTTGATTTTTGACCTTGCTCAATAATCGTTCGTTTCTAGATGTTTCTGCAATAGGATGTTTCTTAGAAAGTAAAAGGCCATCACTTTCTAGATGTTTCTGCAATAAGATGTTTCTTAGAATGTAAAAGGCCATTACTGAGCTATTGCTCCATTGACTTGAGCCTCGTGGCCTGGATATGTCTGTCATAGTGAAAGATCTATAATTATGCTTTTGTGAAAGAGTGCATCCCACCAAGCAAACTGCGAATTCTTTTTGGTAAACCATCACGAGAGCATTGCTGACCATGTTCAGTTGTGGCACTACAATTGTAGGGACATACAAAGCCGATACATTCTGTGTGCTGGGACCCTTCCGGCGAGTTTCTTGCATCTGTCAGTGAGGACTGTGTCCGGGTTTGGACACTAGGATCGGGAAGCGAAGGCGAGTGTGTTCATGACCTAAGCTGTAACGGGAACAAGTTTCACTCGTGTGTTTTCCACCCGACATATTCCTCATTGCTGGTCATTGGCTGTTATCAGGCAAGTAAACTCCCTTTTAGTATCTTCTTGATATTTATGATAGTCTTTCATACTTGTACAAATAAACTGACCGATGAGGTTTTTGTTTGTGCTGTTCATATTCTGAATGAATGGTTCTAAATTTTGATCCATCCATAATGAACTGTGCAGTCTTTGGAGCTATGGAACATGGCCGAGAACAAGACGATGACTCTATCGGCTCATGAAGGGCTAATCGCCGCCTTGGCAGTCTCCACTGTAACTGGATTAGTTGCTTCAGCCAGTCATGACAAGTTTCTCAAGCTTTGGAAGTAAATTGATTGGTTCTGTCTCCCAATTCTCCATCTATCAATACTCCAATACAGGACTCGGTCTTGTGACTTTGTCCCTTGTTTCCTGCTTCATCAACCCCACCACCTTCTTTAGATACTAACCTTTGTAATATTGCCATCCTTATTATTTTGAACTCTATTTTTTTTCTGTTCTTCCCATTAGTGTTTTACATGGAAAAAAGACTTATTCTCATGTTTTAAAACCTTTTTTTTTGCCAGTTATAGTTATGTTCATTCAGCTAGGCTGCAAATTCTGTTAGTATATTTAAAAAATGATTAAAATACACAAAATCACCCTATATTTTAGTCCACTTTTATACAGTAACTAAAATTCAGAAAAGTTTAGTCCAACATAATTGATCCTTCAGTTTGAAAGAAAAAAAAAAAAAAGAAATGAGCTCTCGATTTGTTTCCCATCCTGTATGGAATATTGATTCACGACTTTTGTGAAAAATTATCTTATTTTTCTCGTGAAAACAAGTCCTACGTGGCGATTGCACCGCAAGAGTGTTTACTGTGTTCAGTGCCTAACACACCTCAAGCTTGGAGACTCACATCACATGTTTATCATGTCACTAACAAATGACGTTATGTGTTTTCATGTGTCTGCCAGAAACCTCCTGCATTTGGCTAAAGCTAAATCTTAACAACAAAACACTGTCTGTCGGTTTCACATAACATCCTTATCACTATCCGTTTTTCAACAAACTGACCCACCATTTTACTTACACAACGCTTTGTCTTTGAGGAAAAAATAAAAGGCTAATAATAGACAGTGTGATACAGAATGCCAGTTCTTTATGTATGTTCATCCTTTCCTTGTGTCTTCTTTATGAAAGGAAAAGAAAAAACCCCACATACAAGAAACTGCTCTGTTTTACTAAATTTGCTATTTTTATCTCACACAACTGTCACCTAATGCTGCTTTTGAAAATTGCGTAACCTTTTTGTAACTAACCAGCTGTGCTATACGGATGTAAGAAGATAATCCCATGTTATCCTCACTTTGGTAAATTTGATCCTGTGTCAGTGAAATTAATGCTCTCTTTCCCTAGCTTTCCTCCATCAATTAACTTTTAATCTGTGTTTTGAGATTATTACTAATAGTCTGAGAAAGTTTACTTTTTAGGATCTTTAAATTTATCCTAAAATTGTAATTAATTCTTAAATTATTATAACTACATTTTGAGAAAGTTTATTGATTTTTAGTCTTTATTTTTAAGAAAGACCAAAGAAAACTATAAGAGAAACTATATGAAAAAAATTATTTATTAAACACCTAATTGTTAAAATGTGCAAAATAGAATATGTTGATGTCAATTGATCTATATTGTTTAGTCAGCAGCAAACCCTTAAATGGAGCTTAAATCCGCGGAGGATTAATCATTTGTCTATCGGGTTAAGAGATACCTTCGACAACTAAAAATTGATCTATATAGCTAACTTCACCTAGTGAAAAAGACTTTGATTATTGTTGTTGTAGTATAAAAAATTTTATAACGTGTAAGTTAATCCATCCATTAACATATTGCCACTCACTCTACAAGATAAATTGCAATGAATTATGTATTTTTTTTTTGGGGGGGAGGGGGGGGGGGGGGGGGG
>QANZ01016059.1:74888-121013 GCA_003254925.1 Chamaecrista fasciculata | reverse complement strand
GGGGAGTTAAGTCAACCATTTCAAAAATTAGACTAAAATAATAACATCTATATAATTTAGGGACTAACTTAATAGTTTATTTAGAGACTACAAAATATGTTTACTCGAATTAAATATTATGTATCTTTGATGACCACCCTACTACATGCATGGGCCCCCTAGCTATGCATATATATACTAGGGGCTTGGCGTGCCCGTATGCATGTAACGTTTGAATTGATTTAAAGTTGAAGATTATATTAAATTTTTATATTGATAAAAGAGTAAGTTTGAGACCAATTTGAGAAATTATAAAATATTTAGGACCAATTTGAAATTACCTCATATGGGGAGAGTGAGTGGGGAGAGAGTGGTGGCATTTTTAATTTTTAATTGTTTTTTGCATTTTTTTAATTCTTTTATTTTTTTAAAAAAGTGGGGAGAGTGAGTGGGAGAGAGAGTGGGTGATTTTTTTTTTCTTTTTTAATTTTTTAATTCACTATTTTTGACCAACCATAAGGGGTGAAGCCATATAATATAGTATCAATATATATATACTAGAAAATCATGTGGGTAGAGCCCGCGCTGATTCGAATCCATGCCGTTAATGTTTATATTTGTACTGAGTAATAAGTATGCATAAATTAAATTTATACTAAAGTTTGTAATGGAAAAAAATGAGGACGATAAGAGGAGGGTATCCACATGTAAATAGTATAGATATAGTGTGTTGATGTGAATAATTATGAAGTGAAGGAGATTATGCATGAAATTTTGGTCCCCATAATAGCAGATTATGACCCTTCATTATGGTGTAAGTCTCTTATGTGCTTATCATACTCAATTACTGGTGTAAGTGAAAGAGACACACTGTCGCAACAAACAGCATATGGTTCTGTTCGTTTGGGCCACTTTAGCCCAAAAACTCACAGACAAGATGGCTGAAATGTCAGGCCAAAAAAAAAAAAGATGGCTGAAATGAGTTACTAACTAGTTTTCTCTATCTCTTCTCCTTTTGCAACCAGACAGCCATTGCATCAAATTCTGAATTTTTCTTTTTCTTTCTTTTTTTTCCATTCTCTTTTCTCTAATTTTGTAACGGTCTAATTGGGAAACTGGTCAGACAGCGATAAAAGAGACCAACAAAATCAAGTAGTTGAACTTCACTCAACATTTCTATAACACTACAGAATTTTGCTCAATTTTCTTTTGATTTAAAATAACAAGTAATTAGTAGTTAGAGTAGAATGTATTATTTCATATCTCAGGTTAGAGTTTTATGTTCAAATCTTGTTAGAAACATTTTTGTTAAGAGAATTTTATTTTCATAATAATTTTTTTTTTAAGTCGAACAGTCTAATAATTGAAAAACTAGACAGACAAAGATAAAAGAGAAAACAACAAAAACAATTATAGTTAAAGGACTCAACATTTCTAAATGCTATAGAATTTCGCTCAAAATTCTTCTATCTAAGATAATAAGTAGTTGGTTAGAATAATATATACTTAATACTTCAGTTCTCAAGGTAGGGTTTTGTGATGCTTGTGTCTTGCTGGGAACATATATTTGTATGAAGAGAACTTTATTTATACTCCCTCAGCTCCCAATGTTTTATTGAAAGATTTTTTTGTCTCAAAATATCTGATGTTTTATAAAATCAAAAGAACATTAATTATATTTTTACCATTCTATCCCTATTAAAAGTCAAAGTTATTGAATTAGTGAGAATAACTAGAAGTAATTTAATGAGGACAATTTAATCTTTTAATCTCATATTTCTCTTCATTTTAGGTGAATTAACCATCCTTGATTTGTATGTATTTACCTTAAAAAGAAAATATTTTGGGATAGAGGAAGTATTATAAGACATCTTAACTCGAACAAGTAGATATTTAAATTGCAAAATGAATATTCTAATAAGTATTTTTTTTCTCAAATTTTACATTAACTTCCAATTTTGTTTCTAATCTTTTTTTATTATCAATTTTGTCCTTAATATTTCACATTTTATTCTATTTGATCTTTTGACTAACTTTTTTCACTAAATTAATGATAAATTTTATCTTATTTTTTAATTTGAGTTAGAATTTGAGTTTATTTTTCTATTAATTTTATATTACATGTTATTAGTCACGTACAATCAATTGTTAACATTTGGCTAAAGTAAGAGTAAATGATAAAATTAATCAAAATATGAAATATTATGGACGAAATTGAAAGTTGATATAAAATTTAAAGACCAAAAAAGTACTTTTGCTTTTATTTTAGTATTTTACAGATAATATAAGAGATGTATATATAGGGAAAACTAACTCTAGTAGATAGGAAAGTAAAAGTAAAGGTTAAAAAATTAGGAAGATCGATGTTGGGTTGTAGTAGAAAGGGAGTGATGATCGATATGGTGCCTCTTCATTTGCATGTCAATATCTGCAAAGCAAAAATGTTGCCAAATAATTAATATTTATTCTCTTATTGAATGATGATGACCTATGAACAACTGATGACTCTATATATATTAGTGATGTACATAACACTAACATGCACATGGTAGTTGGAAGGAGTGGCAAGCTAATTAAATGTGCCAATTACCCTAAAGAGATAGATATCTATATATGTATATACCTTGTAGCATGTGACTTTGCCGACTTGTTCAATGTAGCAAAATACTTTGCCTCTCCAAATGTCCCATTCCAATTAATTCTTTGTTTTCTCTATGAATGTCTTCGTCATCAACAACTTCAATTCCTTCCTTCTTGTCTATCTCCTATATCTTATAACCCTAATTAACTTAATCACTTTTCCCTCTTAATTTTTGTATTAAATATTTTTTTTTCCCTTTTTTCCCTTCTCTACGAAGCACACATACTCACACATAAGATTCTACATGTAATGAATGAAATCGTATCTGTTATACATACTTAAATCGTTACATGTCGTGTCATACACGAAAATTCCCTTCCAAACGATTGGTAGAGATCATAAGGAACCCTAATATAATCCTTTGACAAGAACAAGCTTGACTTTCATTTTTTTTTTCATGCATGGATATATATTATTAGTTGTCATTGTCTATGAATTATGCATTGTGCCTATATAATTGAACTTGCATTAATTTCACTATTAAAGCGATACGAACTCTATTGCTTTTATAATTATTAATTACTACCACTACTACTGTCTTTAATATGGCTTTTACTAAGAAAATGAAAGAGGCAGATAATAACAAATTAAAGGAGAGACGTGAGAGTTGAGATCCTTCATTCAACGTTGCTTCTTAATTTCTTATTATTCTTCTTTCAAAAAGTACTATTGTTTTGGGGGGCACACGTTGCGTTTGTATAATTTAGTGCCAAAATAGGAAGTGTATTATTCCTCAATTTAGGTTCTATGCAGCTAATCTTCTCACATTTTAAAATTTATTGAAAAATTTCCTTTGACTTTTACTTGTTATCTTCTTAGCTTTCAAAGCTTTGCTCCCACTAATAATTATCCAGGCTTGACTGTGTTATGCACTTGCTTATAATGAGAGAATTTTCTAAGAAGTATATTGCATTTACAAAATTTTGAACCCAAAATTTTATATAAACAATATTAAATTGCTTATTATCTGAACTCTTAATTTTGTGTAACATATATATATATATATATATCTGTTTCACTAATATTTTCAATTTATCCGATCTTTAATTTTGAGAAACTAACAAAGATTCAATCAAGTTTTAAGTTTTATTATGCAATATAATGTAGATTTTCAAATAAAAAATGGTACGTTATACAAAATTAAAAGACTAAGAGCTAGAAAAAGAGACTCATCATCAATTTTTGGAGTAAAAAAAATTGATTTTCAATATATAGCTATAAATAAATATATATTGATAAAAATGTGTGTTCTATTAACGAAAATATTGTTTAGAAATTTGTTCAAGTTTGTGAATAAAAGATTGAAATTTTTTTTCAGGTCTAAAAATAAATAACATAGTACCCAGCCAACCATTATTCCTAATAAAAAAGACTAAAGTGCAAATTTGGTCTCATATTTTTTTGCTATTACACTATTAGTCTTGTATATTTTGCTCAGGTCTCAGTTTGGTCCTGCATCTTTTTTTGTTTGCACTTTTGGTTTTATATTTTTTTGTCATGTTGTATAGTTGGTCTCATATTTTTTGGTCATATTGCAGAATTGGCCTCATGTATTTACAAAAAAACTTACATTGTGAGACTAATGGTGAAACTTTTTGCTAAGATACGAGACCAAAAATGACATGAGACCAATTTGGTACCTTTTGTAAATATATGAGACAAAAATTGCAACAAATAAATATATAAGACCAAATTAAAAATTGAACAATAGATATGAAATCAAATTTACACTTTATTTGACCTCAAAAAAAGAATGTCTTAAAACATTGCACTATATATATATATATTATATTTATTTTATAAGTTGAGTTACAGCTAGCTCAGATCCAACTGTGATCACCTTGCGTTTTGCGTGAAGGAGCTTTTGAAAAGTCAAAGAACTGTGAAATAGTGGTAGTAACTCGTTCGATCGTTCTAAATTATTTGAAAATTGAAAACCCATACAATTCAAGTTTATATATATATATATGTGCGTGCATCGTATTCGTGCAGGCTTCTCTCCATTTTTGGGATACAATAACGCATTCAATGTACTTTTTTTTTGCTGGATTATAATTAATACTTCGATTTCTTTAATTTTCCCTAACAAAATATAGAAGAGAACACACTAACAATTACTATTAATTAGTATTATTATGATATTATCAGCTCATGAATAACTAATAAAGAGTTATTTTAAGTGATTAGCAACTTGATGTCGCTTAAATAAAATCTCAAACTTAAAGACCTTATAGATATAGTTACTAAACTTTTTTTTAATCGTTTACTAATCTTTATTGCCATTTTTTTAAAATATTGTCACGAAATAAATATATATAACGTAATTCAACTTCAGGGTGACAAAATATAAAAGTATAAACCACAATAAACACATTATTTTGACTTGCATGATAGCACCCTTGTATCTTACCGATAATTCAGATTTTTGTTCCTCATGTTCAAAATGAAGTTACAAATTAAATAAAACCGACATTTTAACGATTTTGACAACGAGAATTTAATTTGGTCGGCGTCTTGAAATATTTTACCAAACTTTCAATGAGGTTAATTCAAGTTTAGACATCTGAAATCTCTCAAAATTTATAGCAGTTAGCTAGGTAACACCACATTCATTATTCCATGTTTTATTATTACGAGATTATATTGTAAACAAAAACAGAAGAGATATGCGTTTGAGAAAAAGAAAGGATGATGGATTAAATAATTAATTAATGAGGGGGAAGCAACTTTTGACTTTGGGCATGAAATCCGTGGTTTCTGTAGAGTTGTATTTATCTGTAGAGAGACACAGCAGACGTAGACAGACGTTAAAGTGCTCCAAAATCCAAACCTATAATCTCATCCCACCCACATAAGAATGCGTATTGCATTTCCGTTTTATCAAACTTTATTTTTTTTTTTTAAATCAATTTCTCTCTCTTTCTCTCGTCACTCTCCGCAATATACAGCTTAAAAGTTTATGTCTTTTTATTTTATTTTTCTATTGTATTAATTTAATTCCCCTTTATTTCCGCAGGATAACGTTTACTTGATCCACTGATCGATCACACACACTATAAATATATATATATAGTAACACTCTCTACAGAATTAAACACAATTCTAGAGAGAGAAAGAGAGAGTGATAAGATGATGGCGATAGCATGTATCGATTTGACAGAGGAGGGGTTGAATCTAGAAGAAGGAAGCGAAGGATGGAAAAGAATGAGCAAGAAAGTGAAGGAAGCATGCGAGAGTGATGGGTGTTTCGTACTTGTATACAACAAGATCACGAGGGAAGCACGTGAGGGGATGATAGAAGAGATGAAGGGTCTGTTTGATTTGCCTCATGAGACGAAGAAGAAGTACGTTAGCCCAAAGGCTTACCGAAGCTACAACGGCACGTGCTCTGTCATCCCTCTGCTGGAAAGCTTTGGTTTGGACGACGCCCATCTTCAAAACACCGCTCAAACCTTCACCACCCTCATGTGGCCCCAAGGAAACCCCAATTTCTGGTACACACTAGCTACTCTTTTTTTTTTTGGTCCCATAACTTTTGTTAAAGTCTCAATTTGGTCTCATAACCTTTTTTGTTGCACTTTTGGTCCATGTCTTTTGCTGAAGTTGCAGATTTGGTCATGTATTACATTTTTGGTCCCATATCTTTGGTTCACGTTACAGAATTGGTCTTATATTTTTTAGTCAAGTTGCAGAACGGTCTCATATCTTTGGGTAAGGTGCAAAATTGGTCTCATATATTTGAATCAAGTGGGATTGACAGTGAAACTTTTTGCAAAGATATGAGACCAATTTTACAACCTGATAAAAAGATATGGGACCAAAAGTGATACGGGACTAACCACATGAGTGTGCCTAGTGGTTCTTCACTTGGTCCCTTAACTAAGTGGTGAGAGTTCGAATCTCACCTTTAGGTATGGAAANTTGGTTCACGTTACAGAATTGGTCTTATATTTTTTAGTCAAGTTGTAGAACGGTCTCATATCTTTGGGTCAGGTGCAAAATTGGTCTCATATATTTGAATCAAGTGGGATTGCCAGTGAAACTTTTTGCAAAGATATGAGACCAATTTTACAACCTGATAAAAAGATATGGGACCAAAAGTGATACGGGATTAGCCACATGAGTGTGCCTAGTGGTTCTTCACTTGGTCCCTTAACTAAGTGGTGAGAGTTCGAATCCCACCTTTGGGTATAGAAAGCATTTTGTGACCAGTTATTTACCTTTAAGTGGAGGAGGACCCGCGGCGGAGGGATTAGTCACTGTTCCCGACGGTGGATATCTTTTTTGCAAAGATATGGGACCAAAAGTGCAACAAAAAAAGTTATGGGACCAAATTGAGACCTGAATAAAAGTTATGGGACCAAAAGTGGACTTTAACCTTAATTGATTAATTGAAGTTAATTATTGTTTGAATAACGTAATTACTGTTGGCAGTGAGAGGTTGAGGGAGATGAGCAGAGAATTGGTGGAATTGAACAAGATGGTAGTGAAGATGATAGTAGAGGGAGTACTAGTTGGGAAAGAAGACATAATAAAGAGGGAGGAGTCAGAGAAGTTGGGAGGCACGAGCAATATGAGACTAATGAAATACAGAGTGGCAGGAAAGGAGGATTCGAACGCAGCCTTAATCCCCCACACCGATAAAAACACATTGACCATTCTGTTCCAAAACGACGTGCATGGGCTACAGTTTTTGACCAAAGATGGACAATGGGTTCAGCCAACTTTCCCTCCTAACGCCTTCATAGTCATCGTGGGCGACGTGCTTAAGGCTTGGAGCAATGGCAGGCTTCATGCAATGTCACACAGAGTCATCATGAGAGGCCAAAAAGAGAGATACTCCTTGGGATTATTTCTATTGCCTATGGACCAAACCAAGATTGAGGTTCCTCCTCAACTCGTAGACCAACACCATCCTCTTCGTTATCGCTCTTTCACTTATGGACAGTACATTGATTTTTACACTTCCTCTCCTCAAGATAACGCACTTGAACTCTTCGCAGCTCTCTGATCATGTCATATATACTTCTATATATGTCATTTCCTGTTTAATTTCTCTACTTAATTATTTTCAATTCCATGTGTTTAATTTATCATATGTATAAGGGAGGATGGGTTATGGGTATGGATATACCTCATATATATTCATTAATTAATTAGGCCTCTCTTAATTCCCTGCTACTTTCATTTAATATAATTTAATGTTGCCATATTATTATTATCATATATATTTAAGGTTAAAGTGCATTTTTGGTCTTATAACTTTTTTTGTTGCAATTTTAGTCTCATAACTTTTGAAAATGTCTTACAGTTGGTCCCAAACTGATTTCTATCCATTATCTGCCTTTAAATTCACTTCACCCATATTTATCACGTCATCATTCAACTCAGTATGTCGGATCATCTTTCATGGCAGAAAATGAATGGAAATCAAATTAGGACGAACGGTGAGACGTTTTCAGAAGTTAAGGGACCAAAATTATAACAAAAAAAGTTATTGGACCAAATTGAGACCATTGACAAAATTATGGGACCATTCAAATTTGAATCTATCAAGTGAAGCTTTTCTTCCCCTTTTCCTCCTGTGTATCATGCATAGTTTAAGAAAAAGCCTCCCACTCCCTAATTTCCATATATGGATGCCAAGAAACTGCCATCTACATATACTATTTTAATAACATTGGCCAAAGTATATATTTTTTTTTGTCTCCATGTAAAATTAGTCCTAAAATTAGTCCCATATATTTTGTTGTTATAAATTTAATTATATATCTTTGCAATAAGTTCTAAGGTTAGTCGTCCCACAATGTAAAAACATTTTGCAAAAAATATATATGAATCAATTATGTATTTTTACCCAAAGATATGAAATCAAAAGTACAACACATAACTAAATTGAGATTTAAATAAAAATTATGGGACTAAAAGTGCACTTTACAAATTACATTTATGCCTAGAAGTTTCACACACATGACGTGGATTGGCCATCGTTAATTAGATAAAAAGAAAAAAAAAAATTACACTACTACATATAACATATGGCCAATTTACTTTTTGACACGATGTTACGTCTTTTTTTAAACTGTTATTATTATTTAAAATCTCTTCTAAAATTTCAGTGTATAAGAAAAAAATATTAGTTTTTTTTTTTAAAAATACTACTAGAGATTAATGAAGCACCGTCACACAAAATCTCTTCCACAAGTGTTTTCGTCTTAATTACTAAAAAATTAATGAAGACCGTCACACAAAAATGACCTTATTAGTTATAATTAACTCCCCAAAGTAAAATATTTTAAAGACACATAATATATAATTGACTAATTAATGATGTCCTGTTTATAACAGATTGTTGTTATATATTGTCACATCATCTTTATTAATCAAGTGAGTACTAGTGCTAATCAATCACCCCTGCACTTTAACGAAGAATGAATGATAGATGAACTGTGTTATGTACATCTATATGATATAAGCATATCTAATATGTCTAATCCGTAAGTCTAATTAATTAATTAATACTAGGAAATGGATAACCTTGAGAGACAATGAACAATGACTTAATTACATGCTTGTGTGCTCCTTAGACTAAAATGTTGTATGTGGGACACTCGATGCCCAGAATGTGGGTTTTGTCTTTCCCGTGTCTAACGGCACAGAAATTTTGAAAAGAAAAAAGCATAAATATATATATTGGTCCACTGATTATGTCATGAATTGTCTTCAATAACGAAACCTGCATGATATGTATATATATATATACACTAAGGGCTTTGCGTGCCCTAATAGGCACGCAAATATGTATGTAAAATAAATAAGGGACTAAATTGTTAATTTAGTAAAGAAAGAGAGATCAAATAGTAAATTTTCNAATAAATAAAGGACTAAATTGTTAACTTAGTAAAGAAAGAGAGACCAAATAGTAAATTTTCTCTTATTTTTAAATTCATAGACTATAGTTTTAAACATGGACGACCAGAAAGGGGTGGAGCCATATAATATAAGATATACACACATTAAATTAATNGAGAGGGGTGGAGTCATATAATATAAGATATATATATATATATATATATCCATATGACTCGCATGCATTAGACATATAAACAAGTCAAAACCACGTTGTTTAGCATTAATAAATAAAACATAATAATGGAGCAGAGTAGTTACAACCTTTGTCATGTTGTCTATAAGACATAAAAAAGTTCAAACCATGTACAAGTATTATCTCATTAAGTGGTATAAATTCATTATGATGACCTATAACCTTTCCCTGCTTTTCAAGTACAGAATCAATTAAACACTAAGCCAATTAAGCACAATTGTAAAGATCTTGGTTCTTCTCTCCCCACAATCCTTTATAGTTTATATATATAATTATAGGTCAAATACTCTCATTGATCATTAAAGTATATTATTAGTATAGGGTATGTTTTAAATTTGTCATAAATTTTTCATTTGTTTGAGATTAGTTTTAAATATTTTTATAATTTTTTTGCTTTTAGTGTCAAATCCATTTTTCGGGTGTGATTTGACATGGTTTATTAATNATAAAATGTATATAAAACATATAAAAGTATGTAAGGAGATCATGAGGTTGAAGAGATAATATTAATTAACTTGATTTAAATATTAAATAATGAAAAGTGATGAGTGATACTGTCGTCATGAAGAGATAATGAAATTAGAGATCGATAAATTAAGTCTTACTAATTCATAGGACAAAGTTTAATATAAAATTAAAAATTCTATTAAAATTATTAATCATTCACCATATTTATATACATTTTTTTTTAATCAATTAATTATCTATCTTTGGGCATGGATGATGTAATAGACATTAAAAAAAACGGTGGGGAGGTCCTGATTCATAAACAAATATATTTACCTTTTCTATTTTTAATTTTTTACTTACTCATAAGCCCAATAGGCAGCAGCTATGTCCATAAAAAAAAAAAAAATGTCTGCCAAGGGACTCGAACAATGAACCTTTAAGAGAAGATAACTATTGGGAGGGGCCACCACTGAGATATTGGTGAAGTTTTGTTAATGTTTACAGCAAAATCATATATGTTATGAATGACCCCCACTGGCCCCTAGCTCCGCCCCTGCATATATATTACTTTTGATGAGTAATTTTTCTCTGTAATTGAAGCTGTAAGACAAATTAAACTTCGAAATTGAGTCATTCATTTCACGATTAAACAAACGAAGTTAATTATATTTTCCTCATTTTAAGTCCGAATAGTCAAAACTAAAACATACTTTTGATGAGTAATTTTTTTATATCTAATTGAAATTTTCAAAAAATTAATAAAATTAAATTGAAACCAAAGGTGAGTTTAAAATTAATTTTTCAAAATATTTCACAAACTTTTTACTTCTTTCCACATCAGAATGTGAATGGGGATGCGAAGTACTAGAAAAGGAAAGACAGAACATGAGAAACACCAAGTCATATACGTTGTCCTTATATAAATAGAAATAGAATACACATATGGATTATGATAGCTAGCTTCATCATTTCCTCCCCTTAGCTTGTCTCTCCAATACATATGCCCACAAAAAACCAACACCTACACCACCAAATCCTATAGTGCTCTCCACTCTCTCCACCACCTTTATTTCTTTAACCTCTTTTGCCTTCCAATCTCATCAGTTCTCTCACCACACTCTTTTCTTTCTTTATTTTTGGCAGGAAAAACAAAAATTGACAAAACAAAACATCAACCCTTATCCTAGCTACCTAATATCTTGTTGAAATCCGAAAATCATATCCCAAGTTGATACTTGCTTTCTCGATATCCAGCTAGACGCAGCTATATATACATATAGTGATTTATGATGAGCATTGGCTTAATTAAATATATATATTAGACTCACTAATTTCTCCATCATCACCACGTCTCAAAAGAACGACCTACATATACGTTTTGATGCTATTATTGTCTTTGCTAATTGCTAGAGCCGTATAGCTAGCGTTTCTTATTTTTCCACCTATTCTAAGATTCTATAATTTCACTACCACCACCAATGCATTCCTTCTTTTTATTCTTGTTTTCCTATTTTGGTCGATTATATATATATATATTTATGTTTGGGAACAAAACACGTGATGTCAAGAAGGCCCATCATACACAAGTGTTTAAGTCCATGTATGTATTGACTCACGATCAACCATAGTCTTGCTTAATTGTTTCCAGGCTTTTGCTCACAAATAAGCCCACAGGAAAGCTTCTATCTTCGGCCCAATAAACAAGCCCTGAGAAGCCCAACTAAATAAGTCTCTTTAGTCCCTTGATTTCAATAGAAAACCAAGACCAAAAAAAAAAAAAATCAATAGAAAACTAAATTAATTAGAGATATAAATTTTTAAACTTCCATCTTTTGAAAAATCTAAAGTGCACTTTTGGTCCCATAACTTTGGCAAAGGTTTCAATTTGGTCCCATAACTTTTTTTGTTGCAATTTTAGTCCCATAACTTTGGAAAAGGTCTCAATTTGGTCCCATAACTTTTTTTTGTTGCAATTTTGGTCCCATAACTTCTAAAAACATCTCACCGTTGGTCCCAAGCCGATTTCCATCTGTCCCATAACTTCACCCATATTTACCATGTCATCATCTAACTCAGTATGTCATATCATCTTTAGTGGGAGATAATGGATGGAAATCAGTATTGGGACCAACGGTTAGACGTTTTCAAAAGTTATGGGACCAAATTGAGACCTTTGCCAAAGTTATGGGACCAAAATTGCAACAAAAAAAGTTATTGGACAAAATTGAAACCTTTGCCAAAGTTATGAGACCAAAAGTGCACTTTAGCCTTTGAAAAATAAATCAAGAAAAATATTAGGTTCTAAAAACTAATTAAATTTTTATCAGAAAACTTTTCCTTTTTAAATAATCATCTAAAATAATTTTGCAGTGAATTTATTTTAAAAGTTTATTATATAAAAGACTTTGTTCCAAAATAATAATAATAATAATAATAATAATAATAATAATAATAATAATAATAATAATAATAATCAATTAGTGAGGTTTAATAAATAAAATCATATTACCAAAAAAAAAAAATTTCAATTAGGCTCATAATCAAGTGGGGTTTTCTTCTACTCAGTATTCTCACTATCCAGGACTGATCAAGAAACTGGGCAGATTCCACCGATGAAAAAGCACCATCGAAATCTCAGGCCAATCAATCCAAATCCCTAACACGGTAAGCTTTATATGTTAATTACCGAGAATAATGAGTTTTACACTGAGTATCCGTATCTAGCTGATAGTAGTCGAATCGTGCTATTAAAAAAAAAAGTGGATTTTGATACGCCTGTATTTAAATTGTACCGGTGTAGAATACGTATCCAACACCGATACTTGGGGCTTTTGCTCGTATCAATTAATCGGGAGGTGGATTAGGTAAATGAGGAAACAGACGTTCCCAAAGTAACAATTTTTTTTAGCACCTCAAATTATCACGAAGGGTTGCATTTTATGTAATTTTGTTCAAATTGTTGTGCAGAACTTTATGGAATATTATGTTTCCATAAGAGAGCCCTTCACCTATTTACTGAAAAAGAAAAGGAAATTGTGATGATCCTTTTAATGGGACGCGTGATGCAACGCTTATTCATAATTGTAGACTTCTAGTTTAATGCACTGAGTTGTTTTTCATGAGAAATCTTTTACCTTTAGGTTTCTCACTCTGAAAACCCGGTTGAAGAGGATGAACATACATATCAACAACAGAAGCGGGAGTTGGAAAAAACAGAAATTTCAATGAAGATGTCGAGTGGCAACTTGGATGAACTGGTTGGTGAGATGTAGAAGATGTTAGATGTGAATAGCTAGCTCCTATGTTAAGATAACATGTCTTAGTTTCCTTTTTATTTTCTTTATGTTATTTGTTTGATCATAATTTGCTAGCTTTTGTCTAAGCTTTGATCTCCCCTGAAACAGGATCACCTTTTTCTTGTTACATACACACACGCTCACAGTTATCTATGTAATGTATCTATTAATTACATGGATTGATTTTGTTTTGATCCAGAAAGAACGCAGGATGAATGTTGTGAATAAATTGGACGATCTCCGGGAGAAAATCAATAGCAAGGGTGCAGATGCGGCAGTACAGAAGCTGGTCACTTTAATGAAGTCATTTCAGGTAAACTATTTCTCGGAATTGACTTATTTTATATCTCAAACCTAGGGTTGTATGGTATAGGGCAGTTGTTTTGCTGTTTTGCATCTATTTTATATCTCAAATATGGCATTTAGAAGATAGTAAAAGCTTTCACATGTATTAATTCAAATAAACATAGACACTGGCTTGATGATATGTCCTGTTTACTTCAAACTAATTAACTGTCTCATTATACCAACAGTCAATACTATAGTTGGGATGTTTCTTGATCTCAGTTTTCCCCTTTTTCTTCTATTTCTGGGTATGATCGTTGTCTTGTTTTTGTGTGTCTGTGTGCTTGGTTTTTTTTATTATTATTATTTGGGAAGGGTTGGGGGGGAAAGGGGGATTCTTCATTGCAGACAATAAAGGTCTTATCCTCCATCTGATGTGAGAAAATTATTGTATGTATGGCTTCTTCTCCCCTATTAGTTCATTTCCTTTCTAAATGTATAATCGGCTTGACATTAATAACAGTTTATTTCCTTATCTCTTTATGCCTATGCTAACTTCCTATGATGCTTGAAGGCTAGAAAAGTTTATTTCTGGCTTGTCATTTGAGTTTAGCTGAATAAACAAAATTAACTTGCATTATGTGCGACTAGATGCCTTCTAAATCTTTAGAGTTCGAAAATTATTTGTTCCTTATGCTATTCACTCTTAGTCCAGGATCTTGAAAGGCAGGAAAATCAACTTCAGTCTGATCATGATGCTAAACATAAGGAAATACAAGCTGAGATAAATGACTTGGAATGGAAATTAGCAAATGGTTGTGATAGCAGGAGCCTCTTAGAGGGGTTACATCGTTCGTTAAGTGAATCACTTGAAAAACTTGATTCAGCTAAAAAGGTATACTATTTTTGGTAAAGGAGTTGTCCTCTGCATACTTTTGTTCTTATTTTTTGCAATGCTAAATTGGATTAAAGTTCTTATTTCCAAATTGGTTTTTCCTATTTTCGTTTCAATTACTATAACTTGAATTTTTATTGCTTTTTGATAGGAACTTGCAGCTAGACTGAGGGCTGTTTTAGCAATAAAACGGCAGATTGATGACCTACCATGCCAATCAGAACTCATCCAGTAAGTTGCTTGTTTGACTTCCTATTTTCAAATGTAATTAAAGAGATGGTCCATGGTGGGAAGAAAGCCATAATAAATTTATATTATGAACACCCTAAATATCTACATATAGATATGTACTAATTGTAACAAAAAAAAATAAGAAATGTACTAATTAGTTCCTGTCTCTGTAGGTATGAACTCGGGTTCTCAGAACTGAATGCTCATATCCAGGTTTATGATGCTTTCTGGCCATTTAACCTGTCCATATCTATGCGGGCTCTTATTATTGATCTCATTATTGTAGAATGTCCTTGCTTTTTGCTAATATACAGGGAAAACATAGACAAACTCGTAAATGCTATGCTACCTACAATGCTCTTTTGGAAATAAAAGAATTGATGCAGAAGGAAACATCCTTATTGAATTCAATCATTTCACAGGTACTCATTGGAGAACAGGGAGTCCTATGTGAACTTTTCTTTGACATTTACATCAAATATACTTTTGTGTGAATTTCTTTTTCAAAAAAAAATATCGGATTTATATTTTCTGTTAATCATGCATTTTATTCTTAGTTTGAATTTCTCTTTTTTGCTTTTCCTCGTGAATTTCTCTCTTTACCACAGTATTCGACTACTTGATGTTTCATGTTTTTCTTTGTTAGAAATATCATGTCATTGTTATTATTTTCTTTTATATTATTAGAACAAAGTATAGCCTTTGCTGTGGTTTAGAGATCTCTCTCTGATTCCCTTTTTATTACTCCCTCTGATTGCAGTTTCAAGAGGCCTTTAGTAGCCCTGATGGTCGTAAAAAACTTATTAACTCCATGGAAGGGATTATCAAGGGTAGTCAACAGGTAATGCTATTTTCTTCCATGAATAAATAATAAATTGGAAAGACCGGCTACTGAAGTTCTCAACATAGTGCAAATTATCTGAAATTTGGATATTGTACATCCTCAAAATTCTGGTATGTGATGAGGTTGTTAATTCCCTTTTTAATGAACATATTTGTAACCAACTGGTTGTCACTTGCATCAGTAATGTTGCAATAGGTATATTATTAAGTTAGAAATTTGACGCTAGAGGTGATGTGATATAGTAAAATAGTCATAGGAAGACAAGACAAGGCTTTTTTAATAAGAAAGTGATAATGTTCCCTGAACCAGTTTAGTAATCTTTTGAGTTTTAATGCTAGATTTTAAATTTGTACACCCAAAAAACATTTTTTTCTCTTTGTTGTATGATTTCGAGCTTGTACTGCTGCATTCATATTTACAGAAGCTAGAAAAAGTTCAACAAGGGCTACGAGAAGAAGAGAGAAATCTTAATAGTGTTAAGGAGAGGTATGCTGCAGCGGTTGGTGCACAAAAGCGCTGTTTTTCTTTGTTGAAAGCGTATCAGGTATAATAAATAGTTAAATACTATCAGAGACTTATGATTCTACTTCTACGTTAGGTTTAATTTTGATGTATCCTTCTCTCCTTCCTTCTATAGTTGTTAATCTGATGCAGTACCAGATAATTTAGGCTAAAATACATAAAACTCTCATGAACTTTAGTCACTATGCAAAAAGTCTCGTAAATTTTAAAAAGTAACAAAAAATTCCTTGAATTTTCAATTTTATGCAGATAACTCATATTGTTAAAATTTTTATTTAAAAAATTATTTTTTTAAAAGTTTTCTTGCTACTATTAGTTATAACAATTGTTAATTTTTAGTTTGGATCACTATAAAATGCAACAATAATCATAAAATTACAAAAAAATAAAAAAACTTGATTTTTTATTACAAATGTTTTAGAAAAATGATTAATAAGGGCGTCCCAATTCACGAGACTCCCACTAGGTGGGGTATGGGGAAGGTCAAGATGTACGCAGTCTTATTCGTGCTTTGCAAAGAAGCTGTTTTTAGGATTTGAACTCGTGACCTCTTGGTCATCAGGCAACAAGCCTTACCGTTGCGCCAAGGCTCACCCTTGTTTTAAAAAAATGATTATTTACACAAAATCAAAAGTTCAAGGAGGTCTTTTGTCACTTTTTAAATTTCATAGTGTTTTTTGGCACAGTGACTACAGATCAAGAGAGTATTTTTGCATTTTAGCCGATAATTCAAGATTTGAAGTTATTTCTTTACATGAACAAGAATTTTTTTTTTTCTATGTAGCATTGCTATAATTAAGATTTTAGAGATTGCATGCAGTTATTCTTATGGATTCACCCTTTTTTCCCTTAAATAATATTTTGAATGTTCAGGAACAATGTGCCAAGAACGAGAAACTCAAAGTGCCCAGCCCCATGTAGACAAGGTCATATCCTCTTGCTCTTAAAGTTCAGAAAAGAAAAAAAGACTTTACAAGTCGTAAACTTCACAAGATTCTCACGCCAAGTACATACATTGCTGTGGCTCAGTCAAAGATAGAGTGCTTCCTTTCCGTGCAGAGCATAAAAACTAAATAGATTGGTTTTGAAACTCAGCTTTTAAGGCTGCCGTCTTTTTTTTCTTTTACTCTTGTTATTGTTCTTTATACTAAAAGAAAATAGAAATGGGATGATTGACGTGTCATTAGATCAAATTAATGGTTTGTAAAGATAATTATTTTTTATGAACAATTTCAATCAATAAAATATGATTGATTATATGGGTTGCTTCCTCTTGTGATATTCTCACACACGCACTTTGAAAATTTGGTTCCTCATTTTCTCTTGTCTGAAAATTCCCATTTTATTAGCAAATAACAGCGCCGCCTAGTAATTCATGGAAAGGCAAAATCTCGTTAGACCTGTCTCTAGAAAATATGTCCTTTTTTTGCTTAATTATTTGTCTTGGCTGTTCGCTGAATAGTGTATGTGTTGCTGGGAGGAAATAAAAGAGTATACATAAATAATACCAAATCCATCAACATGAGAGCAACAAAAATAAACCAATCATGCCAATGAAGTTCGACTCACTTGGCCATCTTGTGCCCGTGACAATTGTATGGTTTGAGTTCAATTCCTGACAATGCCTCATTTGATGACTTATCTGTAAGTACCTCTATAAATGCGGCACTATCTCTTCACCTAAATTTTTCGCATACAAAGAAATAAACTAATCATAAATTTTGTGTTGGACGGAAGAAGTGAAATACCATAACATAAAATGGCTAAATTAAAGGGACACACATCTTTTAAAGGAAATTTATAAGGACGTGAATTGAAAACTCTCCAAGATAGAGGTAGAAACCCATCCCTCACATAGATTAGGTTGATTGACACAATGAATAACATGGATTCTATTAATAAAGTTTTATAAAAATTTGAAATATTATTTTATAATTATGAGAGAAAATTTATTATTTGATCTTTAAGATTTATTTTATATCGAGTTAACAAATAATTTTGAATAATTGAAATATAAGATTTGATTATTAAAACATCACAATTGTCAACTGTTTAGTCTTTGTAAGATTTAGTGTTTGAATTTGAATTGATTTTGTATTTTTCGGTCTTTAACTTTATATTTTGTAGTCCTCATATTTATATTGAATTAATAATTTTTATCACTGAATTTACCTAGAGATTAAATTATTGACGATTGTGATATTTTAGACACTGAATCATATTTTTGTGATTATTCAACAACTAATTTGTTAAATTGATATAAAAAAGTAACTTTTTTTCTTCTAATAATGAATATGTATTTATGTAATATATATTTTAAATATCTTTTTTAATTGAATTTAATTTGAATATATATAATCTAAAATAATCCAACTTATGTGTGAAAAATCTAAAAAAAATGGTAAAAACCCTCTTTTCGTCCCCTAAAACTTTACACCAACTGTCAATTTTATTCCTAATCATTTCTTGCAATTAATTTTGTTCCAAGTGTTTCATATTTGGTCAATTTAATTTTTTTCTCTTACTTTAACCAAATATATAACGGTAGAATTTATGTGGCTATTGACATGTAATATAAAATTGTTAGAAAAAGAAATTCAAAATCTAACAATTCAAATTGAAAAATATGATGAAGTCTATGCGTCTATCGTTAATTTTTTATAAGAAGTTAGTCAAAAGATAAAATTTACCAAAATATAAAATATTGAAGACGAAATTAATCGCAAAATAAGATTAAGGATAAAATTGATAATTTGTGTAAAGTTTAGAGACTAAAATAATACTTCTACCCGAAAAGATTAACTTTAATTGAATTAGTTGCGATGTTGAATTTGGACTAACTTTGGTTGTATTGACCTTTGTAGTTGTAGCGGGTAAAAGACAAGCACCAAGTCACGACAACAATAGTGTAATATACCTAAACCTTGTTGGCAGTTTAGCAGTATCTGCTTCTACGAGGACGTGATATTGACGATGTTATAAAAAAACAGAGTGTCTGAAATGGATTCTTATCTTTTGGAACAGATGTAAGNGGTGAAACTTTTTGCGAAGGTTTGGGACCAAATCTGCAACAAAAATAGTTATGGGACCAAATTGAAACCTTAGTCATAGTATTGGGACCAAAAGTGCACTTAAGCCTATAATAAAACTAAACTTTTTTTAAAAAGAAATTGAATACTGTTAATTTCATGCTAAACTGTGACAGAATTCTGATTCCATTTGAAGTTCGCCAAACCCATGTCACATTTTTGCTTAAAAATGCGAGCCGCTAGCCTCCGACGAAAATACCAGCTAGGTTTTTTATTAGTTAATTTATTTTAAGTTTGTTTGCATATCCGTAAAAGATTATTTTATATCAACTTTTTCAAAAAGTCAGCCATTAAAAACAAAAGTTAAAGTGTAATTTTGGTCTCATAATTTTTACTCAAATCTCGTTTTGGTCTCATAATTTTTGTTGTTGTATTTTTTGTCTCATATATTTGTATTTTGGTCCCATATCTTTTGGTCGAGTTGTAGAATGGGTCCTATATCTTTGTAAAAATTTTCACTATCAATCTCACCTGATTTAAAAATATGAGACCAATTCTACATCTGACCCAAAGATATGATACCAATTCTACAACCTGACTAAAAGATATGAGATTAAAGCTGCAACCTGAGCAAAAGATATGAGATCAAAAGTACAATACGGGACCAAATCTACAACTTGAGTAAAAGATATATGACCAAAAGTGCAACAAAAAAAAGTTATGAGACCCAATTGAGACATGAGCAAAAATTATGGACCAAAAAGTACACTTTGGCCCAAAACAAATCTTGATCAGCTAAAAAAAATAATAAATTATCAGTAACATTATTTATTCTACCTAAATTTTAGGTTAAGATCTTCTTAGAAATTGCAGTTGTCGTACTAAGTGACCTATAAGATGGCAGTAGTACAGTACTATAAGGAGATCGTCCCAATGTTTTGTCGCATCTCCTGGCTAGTTCTACTTTTTAACTTCAAATTTTGTATTTTAAGTTCAATCAATATTTATTCTCAATATCTTTCTGTCTTTTTTTTTCCAATTTGCTATTATAATTTACTTGCTTACAATTTGATTGGGGTTATCTCTGAATATTATAATTTAATTTTTTTTTGGCCGAAAAATATTATAATTTAATTACATCTATCATTGAGTTTACTATTTAATTTAATTCGTGAGTAAAAAATATTGGTGGCTGCACAGTGTATATTTAGGAGAACAGATTCTTGCGATAATTTTTAAAGCTTCACATTATTGGTCAAAAATGAGTAAAAAAAGAGTCACACACGGTCAAAGATTAAGTTTCATGTTAGATATTTTGTCCAATTATATTTTTTTAGTCAAAAAATATTTCAATTAAATAAATAACTAAATTAGATCGAGTATTTAAAACCATGGGTCCCGGCCATTTGCCTAATTTATGATTATTTTTCCCTTTCGGATTTGGTATTAAAGTAGAAGAAATTAAACTTTGGACTGTTCTTCAACTTTTTCTTTCTAATAATCAACAAAACCAATAGGGAATTTGTGAAAAAAACAACCAATAGGGAATACAAAATCAATCACAGCGATATTCATTATTCTCCCGCTCATTTGACAGTGAATGCTACTTTGTCCTTTGCAAAAGCTTCGTTTCATCCATTTATATTCTGATTAACATCTGTGGGTGTCATTAATCCATCCAAGGTATACGATGATTTGATTAAACTACTGTTACCGAAGTAAATTAAAGTATAAACCACTAATTGATCGGGGCAAAAAAGAACACTAATTAATATTAAACTTATGTACTGCAGCTTAATACTGTACACATTCGCGTGCACCCACACGTACCTTTAAAATCAAACCTATCAAAATTGAATGATTACTATATATGTATGGCTGATTTTGATCAAAATGCGTGGTTGATCCTATCACGGCATTATAAACTCTCTCGATAACATCACCAATTTGTGGATTGTTTATTTTTTTTTTTTTAATCAGCAAGCGAAAGGCCTAAATAAAACTAAAACAACCATTAAAAAAGGATAAAATATTAGGGAAAACTTGGATAAGCTTGAGGGTGTGCGGGTTAGGGTCCACTCTCTAAGCGAACTCAGCATCCTGCAGGAAATTACTAATATCTTGTGTAATAACTTTAAGGTGAAATCCCAGGGCTTTGACCGCCCCTCCAATGAAGAGTCCTCTCTGGACGCGGAACGTGATATTACGTCTAAGCCTAGCCCGTAAATTGGTCATACAGAGCCTGGCGGCTTGTAGGACTGAGTGAAGAATTGGCCCGTTATCTGCTTCGCTGAAGTAGAAGTCCAGAGTGGCATTGTCCTGCTGTTGGTGGAAAAAGCCCACCACATTCTTATGTCGTTTCTTGCATTTATACCAGGTGATGTACATTATGTCCTCTTGATTAGAGGTGTTCTGAGTGTTGTCGCGTCGGAGGTTGAAGGGCTTGGTCTGGGTATGGGAGTTCATTTTGAGCTCCTCGATCTGTCGCAGGGTGGACGTCCAGGCGCTGATGATATCAGAAGTAACCGGTTTGATTCCATTAAACCTAACCTTATTCCTGTGTGAGTAGATAGCCCATGCAAAGACCAGGAGCTTGACAAACCTCTCATGGCTACTATCAAGCGTATTCTGTAGCCAGGTGGTAAAGCCAATGGGTATATAAGAGTCACTTCTGAGAGACAGAGGCGAGCCATACCAGGTGGCTCTGACGAAGTCACAGCCAAGGAAGAGGTGGTTCGTCTAAGCCAATTTGTGGATTGTTTTGTTTTGCCTGAAACATATAATTAATTTAAAAGCAAGGCAAAGCGAAGCATAATACAAACGGAAAGAAAGTAAAAATAGTCAATTCCTCCCTAGTATAAACAACAACACTAAATAATATATCAACTAACGAAGGTGAGGGGTTTACAATTCATTCAAGAGGGTCCATCCTCGTTTTAAACAAATTGACAAGATAATCAACTGCCAAGTTAGCGCATTTAGGGATCCAACTAAAACTACAACCATCTAAAAAACAGGAAACACAAATAAAGTCATCTAAAAGAGACAAACCTTTCCAAACAGGACAACAGGCAACCTCGATGGTTGTTCTAAAAAAAGACCTAAACAAATTCAAAACAACAATAATAAGATAATAAACGAAACAACGTCATGGAAGAGCACCCAAAAATCANATAGACTTAAAGCAACAAAAACAAGAAAATGAAACGAAACGACGTCATTGAAGAGCACCCCAAAATTCAGGACCAAACCAAAACCAAACCAAGAAACCACCATGAAATGCCTAGTCCAGATTCACTGTCACAGAACGTTGCCGTGGGAGCCTTGATCTAGAACGCCGTCGCCACAAAACTCTATAACCAGAGGGAGGGCCACCGTTGCTGAGACAGCGACGACCCAAAGTTTCACTCAGAAAAACTCCCACGACGGAAAGAGTTTTCTCTCATGAATAAGAGATTTTAGGGCCGGCTATATACCAATATCTTTTTGTTTTTGTTTTAAGATGATTACATGGATAAATGTAGGGATGGCAATTTATATCCTAAGTTAGGATATCCGTCCGTATCCATCCGAAAAAATATCCGGTATCCGTCGGATACCGGATATCGGATACAGATACAGATAGTGAAAATTAAATTTTTTTCGGATATTGGACGGATACGGATATTGCCCTCGGATACCCTATATCCGTCCGAAATGAACGGATATTTAGGGTATCCGATATCTGATNGTTAATTTATTGAAATAAGTTAGTCAAATGATAAAATTGACTAAAATATAAAATATTGAAGACGAAATTGATAATTAGTATAAAATTGAGGGACGGAATTAGTAGTTAGGAGAGATTTCAGTAAATAGTAAATACTCATAATATTGACAGTGATTTGACTAAATGTTAAAAAATATAACAAAACATGGTTGAAATAGAAAAACATAAATAGACAGATTTTCTTAGTTAATTAATTCAGGTAGTGGTAATCAAAGACAATGCATCACCTAGATTCTTGGCCTTAATTCCGATATAATCCTTCACGGTAACACGGCGAAAGCGTGCCTCGTGAGAGTGTGAATCCGACGTGGCAGTTCGAGGAGAGACCACGTAATCCAGTGGAGGCCCATAGAAATAAGCGAAGGAGTATCTTTGGTGCACCCTATTCACTGTCACTCTGTGAAGCACACACGGAAATCTCGCGTTTGACATAATATGAAGTAAATCTCCGGCGTTCACCACAAGCGTGTGTGGGCGCGGCTGCACAGGAACCCAACCCAATCCTTCTTTGAAGATTTCAAGCCCTCCTCTCGTTGATTGGGTTTGGTGGAGTATGGTCAACAGTGACGTGTCAGTGTGTGGGGCCAGACCCATGGCCCGGTCCGGTTCAGGACACTCAGGGTAGTAGTTCAACTGAACCGCTCCTGTGGTCCGGTTCGAACCAACCCAATTAACGTTGGTGATGTCCAAGTCCAAGTAGTTGAAGATCATGCGTGTTAGCTTCTCAGAGAGAACCTTCATTTGCTTCTCGTAATTTTCCATCAAATCACTGCTTGCATGCATGCATGCCCACAAACAATAAGACAAACAAACCAACAAAGAGTACTAGTAGTGATATATATATATAGAGTAAACTAATAATTTAGTATTTGAGAGATCATCACGTTAATAATTCAGTCCCTAAAAGATTTAGGCAAAAGCACTCATTTCATCCTCAAACTTTACATCTGCTGTCAATTTCATCCTCAATTTTTCAAATTTTGGTCAATTTTATCTTTTGCTCTTACTTTAACCAAATACCAACAACGAAATCTATGTGATTAACGATATATAATGTAAAATTTATAGAAAAAGAAGCTCAAATCCTAACTCAGATTGAAAAACAGGATGCAGTTTGTCGTTAATTTATTAAAAGAAGTTAGTCAAAAGATAAAATTGACGAAAATGTGAAAGATTAGGGACAAAATTAACAGCAAAAAAAGATTGGGTTGGAAATTGACAGTTGGTGTAAAGTTTGGGGACAAAATTAATACTTTTGCCAAAGATCTAACTTATTAATTCTTTTCATAGATTAAATAGTATATCATTTAATTTCAACCTTTAAGGACTAAAAAGTTACTATTTTAGTCTTTTAAAGATTAACTGTGTATTTTAATTTTTTAGAGATTGAGTTATTAACAAAGAATAAATTGTTAATTTATTCGTAGTGAAAGACAAAATTATATATACAAGTAGCCAGCTAGCTCATATATATAAAGTTTGATGGAATCTTATATTGTAAACATTTGTTAATTACAAACTTGTTTTATTTACCTAAATCTCTTTCATGTGTCATGTGCATATAATTTAATAATTAATCAATCAATATTAATAAATTTTTTGTAGGAGAGTGACCTGAGAGCAACTTATAGCTAGTCTCTATATATCCTCAACTTTCACAAATTAAAGGATCATTTTTAGCTAGCTTCTATTAATATGTGTGTGTATGTGTGTACGTGATTGATTGGTGCTATAAATTAAAAGCTAAATAAGAAGTCGTTTTCTCGTCTTATATTAAAACTCTGATCATATCGATCTCTACGTATGTACCCATCTATATATCTCCGACAAATAAACTGATTGAAGCTCTCCGATACACACGCATGTATATATACACGTGACAAAGAATTAAACAAGATCGGAAGCTAATTAATAAGAAATATATGTGACGAAACTAATCAAGCCAGTCAATTAATTAGTATATATGTATATATATTTATAAAATTAACGTGCATGCATGATCGAGAAAGAGAAAGTCAAGAGCACATGATGAGAGTAGTAGATATATATGATACATACATACATACATACATACATACATACATACATACATATTGGAAGAAATATTGAAGTAGATAGTCAATTAATTACTAGTTTTTAATAGATATAGGTAGATATATATATATATATATATATATATAGAGTAGTTGTGATTGACTTGACTTAGTGACTTACCAAAAGGGTTGATAGTGGTGAGGCCAAATCTGCTTGGCGTGATGTAAGGGAGAACCCATGATAGTGAATCCTTCATGCCACATGTACTTTGGAAAAAAAGGTGAAATTCTAGCTCTTCCATATCCAGTGGCTCCACCAGGTGCCCTTAACGCCCTTAACTTGTGGGACGCTGGCATACCAAAGAGACGCTTGGCCTCCTTCTCCACATCTTCAAGCAACCTTAAGGGCACCCCATGTCCCTTCAATTGGAACACACCCCACTCCTCACATGCAAGCCCTATCAGCCTCTTGGCTTCCGGATCCTCCAAATCGATCACGGGTATGGATGGCCCGGATCCGGATCCAAAACACGCCTCCCAGTCAGAATCCGAGCGCCATGCATGGGAATCGGGTAGGGTCCGAACCGAAGAGAAGTCTAAGGGTATAATATGGTGAAGGCATTGAGGGTGCTCTCTATACGCTTCAGAAAGAGTAGCCATAATAATAATAAATGTTAACACATATGGATTCATTAATTCATATGCATGTGTATATATATAGGAGATCGATGATGAATTGATGATAAGTACTTAAGTGTGTAAATATATATATATATATAATGTGAGGGATTAAATATATTAGGGATAGAGATGAATTTATAAAAATAATGGAAGAAAAAGGAGGGAGGGTTGGCTAATTGGACATAGTGGTGTCGGTTTATGGGTGTGGAAGAAGGGAATATATATGGTTGAATAAGACAAAAGAAGGAACAATCAATTTCAGAAAAAAGTTGTGGCATCTCAAAGACCAATTATTTTTTTTTTTTTCTTAAGCATGATAGAGCCTTAGATATATAAATACGAGCTTTCTTTCAGCAACAAAAGAAAATCATGAGGGGATCCCCTTTTTATGTTTTCCTTTTCGGCTTTTGCGCATATTTATATTGGCAATATATGCTTTCCTTTGTCTTCTAGTAGAATTTATATTCATTTTTTCTTTAAATATATAGACAAAAAAAAAAGGAAGCCATGAAGGAATATATATAAATATTAGATCAGATTGGCGTTTGAGCTCCCTTACATGTGTTTCGTGTCTTAAAAAGCCACTTGTTCGGGTGCTAATAATTAACCTATATATATATATATTACATGGCATATATCATATATGATTGGGTTAATTATAATATATATGTTATATTGTATGCACTCAAAACTCTGTATGGATTCGTCTCATTTAATTTAAATTTGATCTGTGCCAGGAAAAGTCACAGAGATCTCATTGATGGGGAAAATCTTGCAAATTATGAAAAAGTGGACCATATCTGGTTGTACCTCTGCCTGTGTATATATATTTATTATTTGAGGCTGCCACTAACTAGCTAGCAAGAGCATATGGGGAAGAACTTTATCTATTGCATTAATAACAGGATCTAATATTATATATTGTTATTAATTTTACATCGCATGAAAGGTTAAAAGTTAATAAAAAGGGATTAAAAAGATTAAGTGGGAATGCTTTTACCCCGGGCAATATTATTATCATTAATATATATAAAGTATAAACACTTGTAAATTCCATATATATATTTAAATATTTATATTTTCTATCAGTTGAATTAATGTGTAGAGTTTTAGGTTGACAAGATTAGTACATGCAAGAGCTTTTTTTCTGCAATTCTGGGAGACAGAAAGCGAAAGTATTTGAATGAAGGAAGTAAAACACGTAAGAAACTCGTGAGCAGACAAATGGTTGAATTATTACTTTCAAATTCATATGTGTTCAAAGTGTGAATCATGAATAAAAACAAATTCATAAGCTATTAAAATTGACATTTTCATCCTCACACAAGTCTTACAAATTAAAGAGAGGGGACACGATTCCGTTTTTATGGTATTCGTTAGACTATTGATGTAGAAAATAGAAGGTACTCCATGATTACAAGTCTGAATGAGTGAATGACTATACTACTATCAAATATCAAATGAAATATGGCACTAATTAATTCATATTTATTATACATGATTTGAGAAAATATATAACATAAACGCTCTTGTTATTGTGTCTTATAGTAAACGATATTTTTCTCTATCAATTATTTATAAAATGTAGATGATGCCGACTAAACTGTTACTGGTAATTATTTTACTATAGATAACTTCATGATATTCTTGAAAATATAATATCAAATTAATCAATGTGAAAATGGAGCATAATTAACACGGTTTCCTTTTGGTCTAACCCAAAACAAAAAATACTCGAGTGCTTCTAAGAATGATATATATACCGACACATACTTTATCCATGTGGAAGCGCAAATGAAATACTTTAAGAGATACTTTTTATGACTAAAAAAATCAAATGAATGATAGTTAGGCAAGTGGTCCACATTGCATAGGTTTGAATCTCTTACTCCTACAATGAGAATTTCAGGGACATATAGGAAATCCGTACACCGTCAATGGTAGTCGGTAGTTCCTACAATTTATTTTCATTATATAGAAGCTTTTTAGTCAAATAAATCCATAATCAATTTGATGTATTATTAATGTGCAGATTTTAAGCTTTTAATTTCAATGCCATAGAAAAATAAGAGCGAGTTGGTACCGACTCTATATCCTTTAATGTTCACAGTTTGGCATTTTTACGTTCGTTAAAATGCATGAGAATTTACCAATATATCGTTAGTTAGTTCAAATAATAAACAATTTAATTGTTTAAATAAGATTTTAGAATTACAACTTTGTGAACGTAACTACTTTTGTTAACAAATTTTCTTATCATAATTAAGTATGCAAATAGATCAAATCTGAATTAGTTAAGACAAAGTTCAGAAAATAGAACGGACAACACATAAAATGCAATCAATCATGTCTGATGTCTCAATGGGTAAAAGAAAAAAAAAGACCTGTCATGTATCATATTTCATTGGAATAATAATAATCTCAAAAAGTTGCACTCAAATTTTTTTAAGTCATTGTCACATGGGGTATTAGGTACTACCTTCATCCATACTTCATTAATTTATCTGATATCTCTGTTGAGTCTCTTTGAACAATAATTATCATACTACTCTAGTTAAAAGAGAGAACAAAACTAGACAAAAAGGAGAGGACGATGCCCAATACTAATAGGATTGACTAGTCAGAATAAGAGAAAACTCTTCACTCAGAGGCTTTTAATCAGTAGAAATGAATATCAACAACATAGTATAAAGACTCGGACTCCATGATGTCATTGCGCCCTTTTGTCCTCAGACTTTGTATCAGCTGCTTTAACTGAATTTCTTGCATCTTCTTTAGCTACAAGGCTTCCTTGATGTGTCCCTAAAACCAATTTTCAGCAATTACAAACAAATTGGACGGTTCAAAAGAAATAAAACAAACAGTTTTATCAAGTAAAAAAGATAAGTACTTCTTATGAATCATCAGTTCATCACAAATAAAATCATGAAACATGTTATATTAGTTTAAGTTGCATGTATTTGTCTGTAATCTCCAATTGTGGATAATTATAATCAAGATATCAGATCACAAATGGGTCCTCATAGGATAAAATGTTAAATTTAGGACTGACAAAGGAGTGATTTCGCAAGAAATTGATAATTTATATGTTCAGATGATTTATCAAAAAATTAGTGAACCAAATTGATTAAAAGTCATTTTTGAAAGACAAACATGTCAATTCACTATTTTTTTCCCTTCCTTCTTTCAAAAGGGTAGGGTGCATTTTTGCAGACTTTCGTCCCAAAAGCAGATTCTCAAACGGGTATGTATTATGAATGGCGAATACTTGCTTGCGCAGGAAGTTGGTACACAATCACCATACTTAATGGCAAGACAAGAAGTGGCAGTAAACGATGATCTCCCATGAAGCTCCTTTGGGAGTGTCACGTTACTCACTATACCTGTTTCACTTTCTCCACAGAGCAAGTTACCATCATTAATCGGCTTCACACCAGATTTGGGAGAGTAGGTTGTGGACCAACATCCACCATTTGACCCAGCTAAAGCCATTATAACTTCTGCCTGCACAAATCATCACACAACATGAATGAATGTGTGCCTATTTGAGCATGCTTCAATTTCATATCACAAGAACTACCCAAAATGAGTTGGCAAATGCCCAAGTTCGAATTTTTCTGCTTCAATTTTGAAGGCTAAGTCAACTTAAACTTAAGAAATATCAGAAGTTGTTCATTAGATTATACTAAATCTAGCTATCTAGCATTAATCAGGCAAGAAGAGGTACAGTCAGAGCGATAGTGGGCATCAAGTAAAATTAGACAAGAATGAACATAGAGTAAGTCTACTAAAAAAGGCCCCCCATAATGTACCCTAATTATAAGAAATTTGTAATTTTTTATGGACTTATGAGCTTCAAGAACTCTATACACAGTGAAGAAACATAAGTGATCTAATGAGCAATAGAAGTCAAGAAAAGAAAATGATGAGAAGGCAATTCAGAAACCTCACAGGTGCATTTACCAGACGACAGTGAACAAAAGAAATAACACAGAAATTTGACCATGGGTATGACTGCAAAGTCAATTAGATCAATTCAAGATGCGCTAACAACTGGGAATGATTAGTTAATAAACATTTAAGAATTATTAAACAATGTTAAAATTCAAAATCCACATTCCAAAGCATTGTAATCAGACTTCGTCTTCTCCTGATTTAGGGTGAAGCTGGCAAGGGCACCTTCTCTTTTCTTTTCACTGAAATTGGTATTAAGCAGAGAAAATGGTGGAGGTCTTGCACAGTTATCTTTTTTCCACTCAGTATACTCTGCACCAAACCATTCATGGAGCACATAGCAATTACTATTATCTTCATAAATTATATTATTTGATTCCAAAATCTACCAGCTATTTCTTGCCTACACGGCTATACCAATTCAGTTCCAGATTTTTTAAAATATTCACAACATGTTTAAGAACACAAGAAAACCATTATGATCTAATGTCCTTCAGGGTCAAGGAAATAGACACACAATCACAGGTGGCCAGCAATCTCACAGTCCAAACAGATCTAAGGCAAAATAAATAAAGAACTAGTGTCCTGAACAACTGCTGCTACCAAATCAGCAAAAACATTGATGTTAATAACAAATGTGTAAATGAAAAGAGATGAAAAACATAAAAAGAGGTAAACATAAGCACACCCATGCACTAAATACCAATATTCCTAATAAAGGCACTTAGTATGACAGAGACTTAGGTGACCTTGGGGATCCTTCCCTCAAAACCTAACTGTTGAAAGGGAAGAACCAAGCCACTTAAATATACCATTGTATCCCATTCTACTCGATGTAAGACTTAGGCATCTCATACTAACTGAGTCCCTATAATACTCCATTGTACCCCAATTACTCAATGTATGCTAGCTATTGAAAGGGGAGAACCAATGTACTTAAGTACTACACCAAGTATACCATTTTACTCGATGTGGGAATTAGGCATCCCATACTACCCAAGTCCCTATCAAAAAATAAATCTCAGTAAATTATCAAATAAATTCTTCCCTGTGATGATTAGAGATAAAGACATTATTTTTTTAGATTTTATAACATTAAACAAAATAATCAGATACGTCTCACTGACAATAAGACAGCAAACCTTATTAGGATGGACATCATCAAACACATGAGCTTGACCTCCATAAAAAATAGTCATCTGACGGCTAGAAGATGCTGACCCATGTCGACTGCAATCAAGACCAAAAAGCATATAATCATGCAGCTTCCCTTTTCCAGTCAGTTGCATAAACTAGCCTATGTTGTTCATAGGATTTACCTTGGAGAGATGCAAGATTCTGGATCTACTATACCAGTTGCTGGCTTTGGCCTGCTTCCACCGAGGAGTGCTGCAGACAGAGTTTTCTCAGAAGCAGCAGTGGTAGTGCCTAAAGAACTCAAAATTCCAGGGCCCTTCATTCCAGTTCTAGATCCTTCATCAGAAGCTGATTGAGAGATAAATGAAGGACCAGCATTGGTATCCCTGACCTTGCTAGACTGTATATGATGCACAAAAGGTGTCATTTGACCTGTGCGTGGTGGATGTTGCATGGAAGGGCCAGCATTCATGAGAACAGATCGCTCCCATTTATTGGCATCAACCTTACCAGGGAGAGGCTGATGTAAATGAGAAGCAGAAGTGGGCTTCATTGGCTGCATACCAAGAAATACATTCTCATCAATAGACCTTCTATGCCGCTCTACTCCAGCTGCATTCCGGAGGATCTGTATATAAACACAATTCAAAATACCAAAAAAAAATGAAATGAGAGATATGAAAGCTAAGAGCTAAACACTCCAATCAGAGAATAAGTATATGGCAATTGCACCTTCATTAAATGTGAGTTTTGAAGAGAGTCAGGGACCATTGGGAAGGCGTCTCGGGAGGAACTCACAAAAGTGGAATCAGAATTACTTCTCTTGTTTCCTACTATTCTGTTACTTATCTCTGTGCCCGAAAGATCACTCCTCGGACAGTAGAATGGAACTCCCTCGAGATGATTTCCTAACTGTCTTTCTATGAAAAATATGAGGGAAATAAAACATTACATCATTCAGACATATAAGACCCATAAAAGAACAAATATTTAGCATTCGCACCAACATGATTAAGAGCTTGAGGACTAAGAACGCCCATTTGTACAATGAAAACCCCGAGCAAAATGCAATGTAATAACACCAATTATATGCTGAATAAACAAGAGCTGGAAAAGCATAACAATATGCTGAAAAAAATTTTCTGTTCGGAGTAACAGAGATTCAATGCAGGCATTCAGTTTCTACTATTCTCAATATGTAAACGAACAGTTCATTGAAGTAACAAGAGGCTCGAACCAGATTTACCCGGAGCTTCTACTACGGACTCCATAGCTGAGAGAGTGAAGAGCCCATTATTTAAGAAAAATAACAAAAGAACATATGGAAACACAGACAAAAACTAGGTACCGATCACGAAAACCAACGGAACCTACCTCACTAAAACTAATCCATTAGAAAGGTAAACCCAATACAAAAAGCTCATCAGTAGGTGAAAATCGATACAGAAAATAAATCTAAAGTAACGAGCGCTTCCATCAAAAAATTTTTTTTTGGAGCCTTTCCACCATAATGCTAGAGAGTAAGAGTAAGAGAATTTGGCAAACAATTTTGCTTTTTTTTTTAAAAAAAAATCTTTGAACTACAAAAACTAGGAGGTAAAACAAATGGAGACTCACTCACCGGAAGCGGTATCGGAGGTAGTAGAGAGGGGACTACGGGCACCAACAGATACTGACGGCGAGGCCTCCGGCAGCCTGACATCGGCGATTTTGGGGGAAAAAACGACCGGCGAATCAGTGGGCTTCGTGCCCATGAAGTCATGGAAGATTGGTTTCACTAACTGTTGGCTCCCACTGTGATTGCCATTCTTATGCTCTGCCATTCTCACCACGGCCATCCGATTCTCATTTCACCCTTCATTGCTAAGCTGCGAAAAGTGAGAAAAAAGCATAAAAGAGCGCTCGATCAGAGAAAAAATTGAGGGAATCAGAGAGAAACTATAATGACCTACTTTTGTATACTCATTCTGGCTATCTTTTCTCCTCTTATTTCATTTCACGGGGAGAGAGAAAGGGAGATTTCAGTATGATTGAGAGACAATTACGTTCATAAATTGTAACGCTAAGTCGCTAACAGTGAGCTGTGAAGAACAAAGAAGTAAACGGAAAGAAACACCCTCAGTCCTCAGAAGATAAATGTGAGTGAAATAGGAATATTATCACTTATTAATTATTAGCTATTAAGAATTAATCTTCCTCGCCCCCACGCCAATTGAATGAGCTCATTAGTTATTACTGGAAAGTGGAAAGTACTGGCTTTGCTCTTTTGTTTTTGTTTTTAATTTTTTTTAAACTAAAGATGTAGTATTTGATATGATTTAAGAAATACATTTATATTTTTTTGATAGTATCACAAAAATAACTGATGATATAATCAACTAATCATCATAAATTAGTCAACAAAAAAATGTAACTGCCGGTGGTTAAATTATCTAGTACTTGACTACATTGTTGCAATTCACATGCCTTGTGTTTTGTCATGTGTCATTCTGAGTGATTGTGTGATGATGTTGTATTGTATCTTTGAAGCATGACACTTTATTTTGAGGGCGTGTCGTCGTGTCGGTCAGTGTCCGACACCCGTACGATACCGACACGACACATATTCATAAATTTTAAAATATAAATTAATTTTTTGTGACTTTAACATGACATATAAGAGAAAATAATAATACATATGACATATATTATGAATAAAACTTGTAATTTTTAAATTTTTCATTAAACTAAAGATGTAATATTTGATATGATTTAAGAAATACATTTGTATTTTTTTGATAGTGTCACAAAAATAACTGATGATATAATCAACTAATCATCATAAATTAGTCAACAAAAAAACGTAACTGCCAGTGGTTAAATTATCTAGTACTTGACTACATTGTTGCAATTCACATGCGTTGTGTTTTGTCATGTGTCATTTTGAGTGATTGTGTGATGATGATGTATTGTATCTATATTCGTCTGTGATATATGCTTTGCAAATAATTGATGGTATCTTGTGCTTTTGGAAACCCCCGGCCCTTTTCCTACTATGAAAAGTTGTAAATAAATAAATAATAAACATCGTATTTTACACCCATCATTGTCCCTTGTTTCCAAATTCCAATAATGCTAATTGCAAAATTGAAGAAAGACAACAACTTTTGCCCTTAGATCTCTGCAACTGCTAGCTATTCCCATAAATATCAGCTTGTCTATTCTTTCTGCTCATGCCATTTGTCTCATTTGACAATCATTTCGTTTACTTGTATTATACTGATATCACTCATGGTTCGTTCATTGTATAATGCAAATCATAAAGCCAAACATACTGCATTATGCTAATATTGATCATTATGATAATATTAATTGTATCACTTCAGTACTTCAGTGTGGAATGAATGAGTCTTACTGTGGGCTGCCCTGGGAATAACCCGTTGGCTTCACGCTCGAGTTGGGCGTGAGGGGAGCGTGTTGAAGTCCCACATCGCTTAGTTAAAGGGCCTTCTAATTCTATATATATAATGGGGCAATCCTCTCCTTATGAGAATTCTTTTGGGGAGAGTTAAGCCTTTCTACATGATATCAGAGCCTGGACGTGTGGGATGGATGAGCCTTACTTTGGGCTGCCTTGAGAATAACTCGTTGGTTTCACCCCTGAGTTGGGCGTGAGGGAGCGTGTTGAAGTCCCACATTCCTTAGTTAAGGAGCCTTCAAACACTATATATATAATGGGGCAACCCTCTCCTTATGAGAGCTCTTTGGGGAGAGTTTGGCCTTTCTACAAACCTAAAAGATTATTCTTTAAACGAACCAAACAAATATATAATGCTCCACCAGTTAAACACTTCACTGGTTAAGGGGAAAAAAAAAAAGAATTGAATTGTTCAACAGAACAGCAACCTTTGATTGGATAAAACTAGAATAAATATAAAATAAATTCAATTCAGTCGCTATAGTATTTACAGTTTACTTGTGGATTATGTAGGAAAGGGAGAGGAACATTGACACACTACGTATGTACATGACCTCAACAGTGAAACAAAAGCTTTTCAGCAACCTAACAAACTTTAATACCATCATCTCTTCACAGTCAAGACCTTTGAAGTCTGAAATCCATTGACTTTCCCCCTAAACGAGCTTCATTTGTTAAACTGCGAGGAAGCAACTGTTGCATCTCAATAATAGATAAGTCTGACCTGCATATAATAGAATAATGAATTATGATCTGCAAAATCCATCTTCCTCTTATAATTTTCCACTGCATATAACAACACCATAACAGAACAACAAAAGATCACTGATTTGCACATAATATATGAGAGCAAAGGCCCTCCAATTTAAAATAAAGAAAAGCAGCACATTAACAAATTAGTTTAGAGATAGAGATGAATAATATATGCCATTTACAATATAACCAAAAATATCTCTTAGAATGCCTCCTCAATGATTCTTCCAAAGATCATTGGCATTTGAGTCAACCTTATTGTAAAACAAAAGTCAGTCAAAACAATTTATTATAGAGACCAAGACAATACGAAGAAACCAAAAAAAAAAAAGTAACACTAATACCTTTATAATAAGTTGGATTTAGTAATTTATCTGCAGAAGAACTTATTGTTCTTCAATCAAATCTCCCTCTGGATTATCCTGAAACGACGGCTCCAAACTCCAGCTCCCAGCAGAACCTTACCAATATTGGGTGAAAGAACCGTGAAGAATACTCCAGATGCACAATCTCTTTATAACCACTTAAAAACCAGATATAATCAACTTAGTTTCTGCCAACACCATTGGTAAACCTCCACAATTCACGTCATATTAAACTTTTTGCTGCATGAAGTCCACTGAATCTGCAATTTAGCACACATTATTTAGACCCTTGTAAATCAGTATTCTAGAACACTGACTAACAAAAGGATGGCTAGAGCAGAACCTGTTTCAAGATAATAACTAATTCTCATACACTGCACGTGAACTGATTCACAGGTATCCTAAATAGCATCACTGCTCCATGCAGGTAGATAGAAAAAACAAAAACTCAAGTCTTAGTTATCCTTTTCTTAATATTCTCTATCAAAAAGTTGGCGCTTGAGACAGCATTTTCTGATGAACTTCTATACTTGGCTAGCTCTCTGGGGTCCTTACAGCTTTTCAGCATATCAGAAAATGCTTTGGCTTTCTGCATTACAGATTGTCTCCTTGCATGTGATTCATTTACGTCTTCAACATAAGTATTTGGCAAATTAGTAGGATGCGGGACAGAAGACATCAAGTTGCATAGTCTCCGAGCCATTTCAATCATTCCTTGTTTCTTTAATTCCCCATTCATTCTTTGAAATGTGAGATATTGAGGAACTATACCCCTCCGTATCATGTCCTCAAACTCCACAAATGCCTCTTCCAACCTATGCATTTTGCAAAGCAAATGAATCAACATAGTACTTGTGGCCAAGTCCATGTCATATCCCTTATATCTCATTTCCTTGCTGACTTGAACTGCCAAGTCCAATCTCTCCTCTTCACATAACATCTTCACCAGAAGATGGAAGGTAAGCAGATCAGGAGTATAACCAGAGTCAATCAACTTGGTATAAAGGTTCATAGCCTCGTCAATTTTCCCACATCTTGAGAAGTATCTAAAGAAGTAGTTATATGTAGTGGGACTTGGGACAAAACCCCTACTTATCATGATCTTAAGTATTTTACTGGCACCAAAAAGATCTCCTGCCTTGCAATAACCCTTCACCAAAGAATTATAAGTTGAGATAGTGGGACCCATTTCCATAACAAGAAAGCGCTCCAACATCCCCAAAGCATCTTTGAATCTCCCAGCCTCTGCCAATGCATCAATAATTGGATTATAGATAATTGCATTTGGTTTAATTTCTTCTTTGGCCATATCATCAACCAATAAAAGTGCCTTTTCTATAAGACGCATCCGGCAATATCCTTCCACAAGGGTACCATACGTCACCACACTTGGTCTTACATTCTCCTTCTTCATCGCTGCCCAAAATCTCTCAGCATGTTTGAGCTTCCTAGATCGACACCATCCATTCAACATAATATTATAAACCCTGATTGATGGAACCCAACAAGGGTCCATCTTCTTTCTCTGGAAGAAATACTCTGAAGCAGCCCTGACTGACCCTTCTTTACAAAGGGAATCCAACAAGGTCTCAAATAAACTCATTTCTGAATCAGAATCCAGAATTGACTTCAAGTTTCTAGCATACTCAAATGTTCGAATTGCAGGCTGGGGCATACCTGACATTTGTGGATACTGGATCAATCAACTTATGGTGAAACATTCAATGGAAAATCTCAAATCTCCTAAAATCTCCCTTGGAAACGACACAATGAAGTTTTTTAAAAAATAGAAAAAAAAAAACAATAATTACCGAGTAAAAAAGTATTCTCTCAAGTTGTGCAGAGAAAACGTTCAAAGTTAGTGTGCAAGACTAAAATGCCATTTGCAAATTGAAATTAGTAATAAGTAAAACAGAATAACAACCATCAGATACAACCGAAACTTCAAGGGAGCAAATTCACAATTGAATACCAAATCGCATCTTACCAGCACTGGAATACCGTCTGATCATGATAACAAAGGTATCCTTAGTAACGACGGCGTCTTCATCCCGTCTGTCAATCCAATCAAGAAGCAAAATCCAAGCAGAATCAAACTCCCTTGATTTGGCAAGGACGTTGATCATCGAGTTGAAGAGCGTCACGCTGGGTCTGAACCCAGGTCGCTTCTGAGCCCAAAGAAACAGAGAATGAAGCAACTTGGGGGAACAATTGAAACGGTCAAATATATATAGCAGCAGAGCGGGGTTGGGTTCAATTCCGGTCCGGTCAAGTGCAGTTTCGAGGGCTGAACCGGGAGAAATGGAAGGATCGACGAAGATGTTGGCAATGGTAGAGAAGTCATGAAGTGAGAAGTTAGAGTCGGCATTGGGGGAGAGGTTTGAATCCGGTTCACGATTCCGGTTCGGGTTGGGGATGTGTTCTGGAATTGGTATTGAGGGCAAATCGAAGCGAGGGAGAGACGGTGAATATGGCGATGATTGAACCGAATAAGAGAAGAAACGTTGATTTGGAAGTCCAAGCTTTGGCCTAGCAAACAGAAAACGAACAGAGATTAGTAAATGACGAGGGTTACGGAAATGCATTTAGGGTTTAGAAAAGGAGTAAACGAGAGTCGGAGAAGAAGACGAAGAGAAGGGAAGGCCTTACTAGACAGAAAAACAGCAAATAAGCAAGCACATCGCATAAGGGCAATTCCAACGGTCTCAAAGTCAAAACCCTGACTTCAAACGACAGGTCGTTAGCAACAAACCAAAACATATGCATAATGCATTAGATTTCCAACAATGGTTTAGGAGATTCATTAAAGCAGCACAATCTTCTTCTTCAAACCACACGACAAGATTATTTCACACTTTATATCAACTTTCAATTTTATAGTCAAATATTTTTGTGTTGTCAACTTCACTTTTAATATTGGCTAAAGAGCACTTTTGGTCCTATAAATTTGGCAAAGGTTTCAATTTGGTCCCATAACTTTGGCAAATGTCTCAATTTGGTCCCATAACTTTTTTTGTTGCGATTTTGGTCCCATAACTTCTAAAACGTCTCACCGTTGGTCCCAAGCTGATTTCCATTCGTCCCATAACTCACCCACATTTACCACTTAATCATCCAACACAGTATGTCAAATTATCTTTAGCGACAGATAATGGATAGAAATCAGTATTAGGACCAACGGTGAGACGTTTTCAAAAGTTATGGGACCAAAATTGCAACGAAAAAAGTTATGGGACCAAATTGAAACCTTTGCCAAAGTTATGGGACCAAAAGTGCCAAAGTTATGGGACCAAAAATACACTTAAACCTTTAATATTTTATATTTTGATCAATTTTATTATTTATTTTTATTTTAGCTAAATATTCATGACAAAGTCTATGTAATTTTTTTTTATAACAAAAGTCTATGTAATTAATGACATGTAATGTAAAATTAATAGAAAAAGAGACTCAAATATTAACTCAAATTAAAAATAGGATGAAATATGTTGTTAATTTATTAAAAAAAAATTAGTCAAATGATAAAATTGATCAAAATATGAAATACTATAAACAAATTAAAAATCGATATAAAATTTAATGGCGTGTTTGGAGGAGGTGTTACCAGGGAATGAAATAGAAGGGAAGAAACAAAATATATAAAACTTGTATTAATAATTTAATGAATATAGAGTGGAATGGACAAGAAAGAACACTCAAACTCTATTTATTCATCCAAAAGCTCATTTTTTGGGCATATGGAATGAACTCATTGATACATGTGTACACTCCTTTCTTTGTTAAAATTCCTAAACAATATATTTACTCATTCTATTACACTTCATTTCATTAGAGTCCAATCAAAGAGATAGAGTCCACTGAGAATACTGATGCAGCCTAAAAGATTATTCTTTCCACCAGTTAAACACTTCACTGTTTTAGGGGAAAAAAAAAGGATTGAATTGTTCAACAGAACAGCAACCTTTGATTGGATAAAACTAGAATAAATATAAAATAAATTCAATCAGTCGCTAAAGTATATACAGTTTACTTGTGGATTATGTAGGAAAGGGAGAGGAACATGGACACACTACGTATGTACATGACCTCAAAACAGTGAAACAAAAGCTTTTCAACAACCGAACAAACTTTAATACCATCATCTCTTCACAGTCAAGACCTTTGAAGTTTGAAATCCATTGACTTTCCTCCTAAACGAGCTTCATTTGTTAGACTCCGAGGAAGCAACTGTTGCATCTCAATAATAGATAAGTCTGACCTGCATATAATAGAATGATGAATTATGATCTGCAAAATCCATCTTCCTGTTATAATTTTCCACTGCATATAACAACACCATAACAGAACAACAAAAGATCACTGATTTGCACATAATATATGAGAGCAAAGGCCCTCCAATTTAAAATAAAGGAAAGCAGCAATTAACAAATTAGTTTAGAGGGAGAGATGAATATATGCCATTTAAAATATAACCAAAAATATATCTTAGAATGCCTCCTCAATGATTCTTCCAAAGATCATTGGCATTTGAGTCAACCTTATTGTAAAACAAAAGTCAGTCAAAACAATTTATTATAGAGACCAAGACAGTACGAAGAAACCTAAAAAAAAAAAGTAACACTAATACCTGTATAATAAGTTGGATTTAGTAATTTATCTGCAGAAGAACTTATTGTTCTTCAATCAAATCTCCCTCTGGATTCTCCTGAAACGACGGCTCCAAACTCCAGCTCCCAGCAGAACCTTACCAATGTTGGGTGAAAGAACCGTGAAGAATACTCCAGATGCACAATCTCTTTATAACCACTTAAAAACCAGATATAATCAACTTATTTTCTGCCAACACCATTGGTAAACCTCCACAATTCACGTCATATTAAACTTTTTGCTGCATGAAGTCCACTGAATCTGCAATTTAGCACACATTATTGTAGACCCTTGTAAATCAGTATTCTAGAACACTGACTAACAAAAGGATGGCTAGAGGCCTAGAGCAGAACCTGTTTCAAGAAAATAACTAATTCTCATACACTGAACGTGAACTGATTCACAAGTATCGTAAATAGCATCACTGCTCCATGCAGGTAGATAGAAAAAACAAAACTCAAGTCTTAGTTATCCTTTCCTTAATATTCTCTATCAAAAAGTTAGCGCTTGAGACAGCATTTTCTGATGAACTTCTATACTTGGCTAGCTCTCTGGGGTCCTTACAGCTTTTCAGCATATCAGAAAATGCTTTGGCTTTCTGCATTACAGATTGTCTCCTTGCATGTCATTCATTTATGTCTTCAACATAAGTATTTGGTAAATTAGTAGGATGGGGGACAGAAGACATCAAGTTGCAACGTGAACTGACTCAGTCCATTAATATCCACATAGTCTAAGGATCAAATGAGAGCTTTTACCTTTTTTTCTTCCTAGTCTTTTGAAACGTTCAACTGGATTCTATCTCTATACTATAGGCTATAGCAAAGATTCAGAACCTCGAGGCATCAGATATATATATATATACACACAGCCTACAGAAAGCATTGTAATGAATAGCGAAATTCTGCCTAATTGTATCGGGGTTGATTACATTACTCCACATGAATCTTTTAAAATTTGCTTTAACTCGGCTTAAACCTCTTATTTCAATAATATTACTAAATTACGAATTGGCTATGAATCTGTTTCAACCATTCTAATTGAAAGCAGTGAACTTCAAAACAATAATGATATGTGAAAAGACATCTAGCGTGACCAAATGGAAGTGGAGAGTAGGTCGTGTGAATATGGGCACATAGCATATTTATATTGGAGCAGTCTCATATCGGATAATTAGTAGAATGTGAGATACTTTATAATAAGACTTTAGACTCTTTGACTACGAAAAGTATTCAACAACTTCCCAATGTGAAACTATTACACATATTCCTATGGTGAAGGAAATTCTATTGTGACCTTAAAAAAAATACACAAAAAATTGCTAATTTCATGCACAAGAATTCAACCTTTGAAACCCAGACTACTACCAATCTTCATTATCATTTTTGCATCAAGAAAGATTGAAATTTGAAGAAGTATAAACTGATTTACGAACTCTTTTGTCCAAACACACTCACTATAGAATCTTGATCAGCAGTGAAGAGTACTAGGAAGTCAGAGGTACTATACATATCTAATGAGGACAACTAAGGATTATGGAAATTAGAGAAGATTATGGAAATTAGAGAAGATTATGGAAATTAGCTGATACAGAAGAAAACCAATCATTCCATCCACTACTACTACAAGATCCTCCTCATCACTTAAAAGAGGAGGATGCAAATTGCGTCCCTCACAGTCGTGATCAAAACCATGTTAACAACACCAAAAGCTTATAGGAGGGAAAAGAAATGGCAGTTCGAGACTTCGAATAACAGCAATTTCCACATTAGTGGTGGAAAAGTTTTCTGCTATGACATGAAAATCAATCTAACATACACATCAAGTTAACAAAGGCGATACCAAGACTGCCGTATTTCCAATTACAGGCTGCAGGCTGGCAGCATGCTCTAGCTGTCTCCATGCTTCCTTTCGCTGCTCGGCTGCTAAGCTTAAAGCTGCTTCTTCCTCCTTAAAGTGAGAATGACATGAAAGGAAGAGCTTCTCATCCATCTCCAAGAACATCTTTCTAATATTAAGAGTCAAGTTGAGCACTGCATGGTTCCAGTGGTTCTGAGAGTTCCTCTCTAAAGCTGGAAATATGATGGGAAGAATCACCTGACGATTATGTGCAATCAAGTTGACGATATGGTCGTTATTCCACAAGAAAAGGGCCCTTTCAGCTACCTGAAACAATCCAATTTTTTAGACAGTAACCTAAGATAGAATGCCACAAGCATGTTAAAGGAAACAGAAGAAGGATGAGATTATTATGGGAAAAGGGTGATAGAGCACAAATTACAGAAACAGAATTTCTCCTCCTAGAAAAATAAAAATATAATAAAAAAGCCTAGCAGCAGAAACAGTAAGGAACTTGATAAATTACGTCAAGAAAAAAAAATGAAAAGCTCTGAATCAATGATGGTGTAACAAACTACTTTCACATTCTATTAGATGCTCAATTGTCACAATTTCACAGAACAACTGCCCAGCAGTATCTCCTGACAAGTTGCACCATATTCAACTTTAAACCAAAAGCAAAAATTTATTATAAAGGACCCCTTCCAACCAATGGAAAGGTGTTACAAAGTGAAAGAAAAAGCAAAAAGTTAATTCTTGTGCTGATCATTAAAACTGAGCTCGTTTTTTTGGTCTTACACCATCATCAAGTATAATTTCTATAACAATCAATAATACATTGGCCAAAAAAAAAAAATACTTGAATAACCAAAATCATAACTCCCCTACTTACATCAAATTCATAGCATGTAACAAGATTATTGGCCCAAATTTGAAGCCAAAGAAAATAGCTGATAGCTAACACAAGTAAATGAAATGGGAAACCCATAGCACAGTTTATCTAACTAGGTCCTCAACGGTACACTATAATTGTGCTATATAACATGAGTAATGATTCAAGACAGCATAGTAGCATACCAAAATGATCTTCATAAAGCAGTAAATCAGGACCTCATGGCAGAAACTACTAACTGATTTATAGAAAAGGTAAGAGAGAAACTAGAAAATGTGGACTTCCAACATAAATAAAGCACGGTGATGGAAGAATGTTTATAGGTTCCATAGTTTGGAGACAAGACCCATCTGATCTAGGATTAATCGAAGATCTTAATTACTCGCATCTCACTCCTTGAAGCCGGGATATGGTTGAATTTCTAATTTTATCTTTATAATATTGACCCTTATGATGAAGTAGACAAGTAAAAAGAGTGAAAGGAGTAAAATAAAAATAATGAAAAATCTTAGTCATCCCAAATCCTATAATTTGAAGAGATAGGAATCAGCAAACAATAAGGATTCGATAAAATGATTCAGTCAGTATAATGATTGTACCTGAAAGTGTAAGCTGTTAATGCAGCATCCCATCCGCCAAAACAATGGGACCATGACCCTTTGGAACTCCACCATGTTGATTGCTTCCAAAATTTCTTCCAGTTCACCCAAGAACATCACCTCTTTCTGGCTATTTGTTATTGGCCAATACTTCAACAAACCCCTTATCACAGTGCTTGCTAACTTTGGCTCCTTCTCTATAAACTGCGTGACACAGTAAGACAACTGCTGAAAATAAATCCCTACAGATTTTGGCTTGTGCAAGGGGATCAAAACCCTCCACAAGAAGATTTTGTGTTCCTCTTTCAAAGGTAAAGCAAACCCACTAATTATGCTCCCAAAAATCTCCAACAATTCAGCGATGCCATTGTGTTTCTCAGTTTCAAACACAAACCTATAAAATATATTGTTAAAAGATTTTCGAATATAGGGCCTATGCACCATGAACTTCCCATAAACCCTATGCAGAATTGTCTTCAAGCAGTCTCTTTCCCTTGGATCTTCTGAATCAAACAAGTCAAGGAATTTCGAAATAAATGAATGGTCAAAGTACTTCTTCGCTACCTTAGCATCGAGGCAAGTAGAGGTGATAAATTTAAGCAGCAACTCATACACAATCTGTAAATGTGGCCAAGCAGGGTCAAATGATGGCTCATCATCATCATTCTCGCCACCAGCACTACCCCCACTCGACCGATAATTAGGTGGGAATACTCTAAAGAGATTAATAGAACACATTTTGCACATAGCAAATATAGCATGTTCACTGAATTTCATTGACCCAGAAGCCACAAAATCGACAAGTTCAAGCAAAGTTTGCCTTTTGACGTCCTTCTCAACGATATTTTTGCCGGGGTCAGTAAAATCGAAGGTAACACAACAAAGGCTCAATTTGCTCACAAACAGGTTCATCTTCTCCGCATTGGGCACATCTTTGAACGGCACCAACGGTTCGATCCCAGACACAATGCTCGCCGGAAAAACCGCCGACGAAGAAGTGCGTTTGACAGTGTTGGATCGACTGGAAGCATTCCCACCGCTTGATCGGTTGATCTTAGCGGTGACGCGTGCTGAAGCGTCCTCCGAGGAACTGGAGCGAGGAGAATCACTCCGATTCGACTCGTTCGAGTCGGATTTGGATGACTTTCGAGGAAGCTTACTGAAAAATTGTTTCAGCATGGCGATAAGTAGTTAAAATCGATAAATACCAAAGCAGCTTTAGATTGAACCCATGGAGAATCGATTTAATTCCTAGGAGGAAATTCTACACGAGCCAGGAAATGGGTGAAATGCGGCGGGATGAGAAACCCTAAATCTCGCTCATGGAAGGGAGCAAAAATTTTGAACAATGTGGGATCCGCATTCTAAAAAATGGATGGTATTGGGGAAATTCTCGTCCCAAAGCAGGGTACATCGATGGGAAATCCAATCTTGAAAACCGTGGGTTGCAAACAACGTGAGTGAAAAAGAGGAATTCCGAAACTGAAGTAGCAGAGAAAGGAAAGAAATTGCGCTACAGAAGGAGAGGCGAATTACAATGAAAAAAGCTCACCATTTCTAACTTTTCTCGGGAATATAATCGAAAGTTACATTGAGGTTACAAGAGGAGATTCTAGGGCAAAAAATGAAAGGGAATAAAGGAATGTGATGGAGAAATGAAGCCTGGTGAAAATATTGGGTAATGAAATCTCTGAGCTGTTCGTACGTGTTGTTAATGGTCGATCACCATGGAAATGAAACATGAAAAATACAACAGAGGCTATTACGCTTGCTTAAGTTTTCTTTCCTTTTTACATACTTAACCAAAAAAAAGTTTTCTTTCCTTTTTACATAATAATAATTTTACATAAAAACACATTTACGGATTTTGACACTAAGATAATAAATAAATGGCCAAAAACCAATTTTGGTCTCTAATATTTGCCCAAAGTTCTGTTTTCATCCTTAAAATTTTTTTGTTCCTGTTTTTTTGTTAAAAATATATATTCAATTCATAAAAAAAATAGCACAAGGCCATACAACATCACGGAGACCAAGTAAAGTATAGATTTATCAATTTAAACATAGTCTTACGCTCCACAGAACAGAGTACATCAACAATATAGGACATGAAAAGAAAAGCTTAGGCAACACGCTTAAGAAAGAAAATCAGATCTAAATCTCCTATACAATTAGATATACAAAAATCTAAAGAAGATAAAGAAAACTTGAAAGATCAACCAAGAGGCAACACACCACTCATCTCTCTATGAGAGATCAATCTTCTTAACCGTTTCCTTCTTCAGTGTTGAGCTCTACTCGTAGATCTGAGATATATAACTACACAAGAAAAAAGATAAACCATTTCCTAACGAGAGGGGGAAAAACTTCTCTAATAGAATAAACAAACCTCCCTAATGGAGAAGGAGACAAAAATACATACCTAGATGAGTAAAGAAGGGCTACCATCGTTGAAAACGGTGGCAGCCCGAGACTAGAGATCTGTGCGCGAGAGGTGGAGCCAAGGTTCTTGAGATTGGTCTCTCATCAATTTTCATCTACTTTTTCTATTAAAAAAGGAAAAAAAAATTGACTTTTACCTCCTCACAATTTTATATTTTTTGCATTAAAGTCTTTTTTTATAATAAAATCAAAATGCAAACAAAAAAACAAATAGAAATTTTAATCTATTTTAATGTTAAAAAAAATATATTTCGTACCAAAATAAAAAGTAAAAAAAAAA
>QANZ01016059.1:7345-73276 GCA_003254925.1 Chamaecrista fasciculata | reverse complement strand
AAAAAAAAAAAAAAAAAAAAAAAAAAAAAAAAATAAAAAAAAAAAAAAAAATTTGGGAACCGCCGGTCCGGTCCAACGGTTGGACCCGGTTTTTCCGGTTCTTGACCGGTCCAATCCGGTCTAATCCGGTCCAAACATCAAAACGGTTCAAATGGTTGAACCAGACCGCCTTGCCTTCCGGCTCCCGGTCCGACCGGCCGGTCCGGTCCGGTTTTTACATCACTGGTTTATATTTAGCACTACAACACTATAAGGAAATGGGCACTATAGTAAATCCTAGTTCTATAAGTACTAGTGTAATCTAAAAGCATGTGGGGACCTCATTGAACTATTGATATCTAATTTACCTAAACTTTTTGTTTAAAAAAAAATCATTGTTATTACTTGTGGTGAATATCTTGTTCTAGATCCAACAAAATTCCAAGTTACTTCAATCACATTGCACCATAAATTAGCACATCAAATTTATTATTCGAATTGAAAATATATGTTCTTTCTTCAATCTTCAAAATTTCAATACCCTGCAAACTCTTCCATCAATTACGTAAACATCTTAAATTAACATTGGAGTTAACTTATTTTTCATCGAAGGCATTATATTCTATTAGGTGCTCATCTGCATTAGAACGGTTGTATAAAAATGTATCCATCTCACAAGATGACAATCGTGCAACTATTTCCTTTTTCCAATTTTAACCTCAAGCCAATTTTTTTTTGTTGCCTAGAGTTCCCAACTCAACAGATTAAAGACTAATTTTCCGCGGATCTGTGTTTCATTTAAGATTTTGCTGTTGGTCAATTAATTACTGCATATACAAGGCAGTATTGAACTTCCGACACTTACTTAAACGACCTAATGAACTCGACTACTAGACCAACCAAGTTTCGAACAAAGACAAAACTTTTGGCTTTGGGCGTAAATTGCAGCAAGAGTCCAGGGCAAAAGGGGAAGACAAAAAAAATGCTAAAATGGGGAATTTAAAAAAAAAAAAGAAAAAAAAAATATTTTTGAGGCTACACATACGGTGCGAAAGAATGGAGGTGAAATTGAAAGCTGTCTGATTCCGACGCCATTTCAATTTCCCTCCGTCACCCAGAGACCCAACCGCACGAGAGGCGAGCGACGGCAGTCCAAATACGACGTCGTGTTGGATTTCTCCGTCGTTTCGCCGAATTGCAGCTTCAATCGGGCTTCTCTGGTTTCCAGTTGGTACAGTATTTCTTATTTTTCTAAGCTTCCGATATGTACCACCCTCTGTATTTGATTATGGTGCTTGACATTCCTCATTTCATTGGGTTTTTTTTTTGCGGTTCCGTGTTTTGAATTGGGCTGCTTATCGATGTAAATTTGTTCTTCTTTTTATTTTCTGTTCACGTCGTTGTGGGTTTTTTTTTTTTGATTCGTTGAGCTTGGGATTCGTTTTGATACCAGTCAACGCTTGATTCGTGGATTTCCTCCCCTTTTGGTTTGATTGATAAAACTGCCGAATTCACCTTCGTCTATCACTAATTAATCAGGTATTGCCTATGTAAATGCTGATTCAGCCCTCTGGATTTTCATGCGGGGAGAAATTGAGCTGAAGACAAAGAAAGAGGAGTAGGTAATCCATAGCGGTTCGTTTACCTTTATCACATTCCTTAATTCTCTTAAAATGGGAGAAGGAAGTGGCTCAGAAACTTAAGTGATGTCGCGGGTTTTTTTTTTTGGTCATTGTTGGTCGCAGATTTGAACTTTGTCTAGATTTCAATTTTTGGTCATCGGGAGCCCCGTTATAGTTTTTCGTGGATGAGTGACGTTAACTACTATTTATATGGCATTTCTTAGATTCCAAGGATCGAGTCAGTTTGTCTGCTGTATTGTTATTTGATGACAAACATATTGATATTATAGATGTGCATCGCTCTAGCATGAATGTAATCAAGTGAACATTCATTCAATTGAACCTAACCACTCTGCAATATACGGAGGGCTACAATAGGACTGGTGCAAAGAAGTAGCGGTTTCAGTAATTTTGTTTTTTTCCCCCTTCATTTGGCTATGTGGTTATTTTAATCAATGCAAAATATTTTTTCAGAGAAACATTATAGTTTCTTCATTTCTTCTGCATATGGGAAATAGTTTTCAAATTTATTAGTGGTATCCTGTGAATTAAGTGACACACAAGCATCAGGTATTGCACTCTCTCAGTGAGTGACTTCAAATTATATCAACTGCATGATTTTATTCTTAATGTGGCATTCAGTTTTGACATAAATCAGTTTCAAATTATTAGTATGGAACTCAGCCACCCTGACTTTGGAGGTATTGCTTCTTAACAGAATGGAAATTGCTAATATTGCTGCATCTCCATATTGCCAACTATATCAATTAACTACTACAAATTGACGACCCCGAGGACCAGGAGTATTATTTGTTTTGAAGCTCAGAAACTGTATTTAAAGGTGGTATACATATTCTGCAATTCCATGATTACTTCCTGGTCAGTTGTGTTGGTGGACTTAGATGGATGTTCTCTCACCAGAACTATATCTTGAAGGTCCATCCGACACTTACCCATTGTTGATGGAGCAGACACGACACTCAAACAGCAGTCAGCATGTCATTGACCTGGATGGGAGTACTGATGCCTCAACATCTACCTCTCCTCACGAAAGATATTTTAGTGGCTTAGATACATCAGAGCATGATGATGGCCATAGTAATGCAGGGCAATCAGTTTCTCCTTCTAGTGCATCTAATAGATCAAATTCTCGGAATTCTCCATCCCTGAGACGAGAAGAAACCCATCGACACAGGAACCCACTAAATTCTGGGTTTTGGATATCAATTGAGCTATTCCTCACAGTAACCCAGATTGTTACATCTATTCTTGTTTTGTCTTTGTCTAGGCATGAGCATCGAAGCCCATTGTTCAAATGGATTGTCGGTTATACATGTGGATGTGTTGCTATCCTCCCTCTCCTTTATTGGCGGTATTATCATGGTATTCAGATTCAAGAGCAAGGTTTATCTCAACCACATCAGACCTCTCCCCGGATTAATGTTTCTTCAGGGACATATGTTTCAATGACCAGAGTTAGTGGAGGAGATGGTCAGGCTACTACTGCATCATCCAGGGGCAATCAAGTCTCATGGTTGATGAATTCAAGGTATTGCTTTGTTATTATTGTCGCTAATTAAATTGAGATGGTTCCCCACCTTTCTTTAAAAAAGAAAATTGTTAGAATCACACGTCTTTTTGTTAATAGTTCAAACATTGTGTGCAAGATATTAGATTTCATTTCAACAGCTTCTACTCTGGCATGGACTGAAAATGTCAGGTGTTTGCAATCATAATTTGAACTTGCCAGGTGCTTGCAACATGTGAAGCTCAGCAGTTTTTGCTCATCTAGCAAAATAGCTAAGTTAGGAACTGAAATTTAGGCTCTTATAGTGAAAGAATGGAGCTCTCACCTTGCAAAGCTTGGCTTAGCTTGATTCTCTTATGCCTTCAAAAGTTACTACTTTCCCCAAGATAAAACAGATAGGAATGAAATCTTTGGTCGCAAATACCTTATTCACTTGAGCAATTAGAAGTTGTCGGTTTCTCTTTTCTATTGTTGAAAATTGGTTTGACAACCTCAGATTTATTGAGATATTTGAACATGATAGCCAAATAAGTTTTGACTTTTAGCCCCAGGCAGGGCCAGTTTAGATATTATTTTTCTCCATTTTCTCTTTCATATAACCAAATTGAATTATATAAAGTTTACAAAGTGTTCTTACCATAATCCATGTTGTTTCTCTTGAGATGCATCCTTAAAGTTTCTAGCTAATCAACCTATAAGAACCTATGCTTGGTTAGAGTTAGTACTTCGATCCTTTAATATTATTGTTTTTCTTAAAGGTGTACTTATTGTAGCTGAAAAACAATTCCTTGGACCTATGAGCCTATCTGGCAGATTTCTGAAAAATTTAAGCTTTTTTTTTTCCCTTGAAAATTGATGTGTAGTAATAGACTAATTGTAGACATCCTATAAACAATTTCCACTGTACTGCTTGTTTACCCCCATATGTCCTGTTCAACTATAGAATATTGAGTTCCTCACATATTGTATATTGTGTGTAAACATTTTAATTTGTATTTAGTTTATGAAGCTGCTAACCCCTTTGTCGCACCTGCTAAGCAGAATAAAGAAACTAATGGAATACTTCAAAATGGCCCTAGATTGCTATTTTGCTGTATGGTTTGTTGTTGGCGTTGTGTGGATCTTCGGGGGAAATTCATCTGCTGGTGAAGCACCTAACTTGTACAGGTATGTCCTTGCAGCAGCACCGCTTAGTTGTTCCCTTTGTTGTTTTCAATTTTCGGAGTTACATACACTTCCTTTTGATTGGCAGGTTAACTGTAGTGTTCCTTATCTTTAGCTGTATTGGTTATGCTATGCCCTTCATTCTATGTGCAACAATATGCTGTTGTCTGCCGTGTTTAATTTCCATCCTTGGGGTTAGAGAAGATCTGACACAAACCAGAGGGGCAACAGCTGAATCCATTAATGCTTTGCCAACTTACAAGTTCAAAATGAAGAAAAGTAACAGTAATGAAAGCAACTGGGCAGTTGGTGAAGGTGGAATTGTGGCTGCTGGAACTGAGAAGGAGCGTGAGATCTCTGGAGAAGATGCGGTAGGTTAAGTACCATTTGATCTCTAGTTGGTCAGATACTTCAATATAAGTTTAAACATCAAAGCACTGTTTGTCTGCATTCATTCCTGCTGCTATCTATGTGTCTTGGCCAGTTTCCTAAGGTGTTTGGAAATGCAAGAATTTTTTTTTACATCTGTCTATATTTTCTGATACTGGGGTATGGAAGAGATACTTTTAGGTGTGTATATTGTCAATCATTGGTGTTAATAAAACTCATCATAATCATGTTGCACATTTGATGCAGCATCCATGCAATCTGGTAATGAAGGTTTGATTCAACTGTAATATCACAAACTTTTAAGAATTAAATAGTAGCGCCTTTTATCATCCTCTTTTTATATACTCTATTGATATTCTGAATTGGTAGATGTTTTTGTGATTTACAGCCTTTGAATAATTTTCATGATTAATATAATGATAGGCTCTATCTGAATCATTTTCTTTTGCCCCGGGTTAAATTTGCCTGATGTTTTTTTCTGGATTTCAAGTAATCAATATATATTGTCTGGTTATCTTTCTCTCTCCTGTATGTTATGCATATTGGAGTAATCTACTTGTAACCTGCAGCTGATGGCTGTTTTAGATTTGTAAGTACTTAATTGTGCCCAATCTCATGAGGCGTCCTGCATCCTAGTTTGCTATTCTCATTTTAAGCAGGACTTTGATTGTTTAATCCTTTTCTTGAGTTTGTTTGCTAGCCTGGCCATGTGACTTATCACTTAAGTAGTGTTTGTCTTATGGTTGTGTCATTGTATGCAGGCTTGTTGCATCTGCCTTACAAATTATGAAAACGACGATGAGTTGAGAGAATTGACTTGTTCTCATCTATTTCACAAAGGCTGTGTAGATAAGTGGCTGAAGATAAATGCAATGTGCCCTCTCTGCAAGGGTGAGGTTGGTGAGAAAGCAAGAGAATCATCTAGTTCTGGAGAAGATGGAGGCCAGCGAGTTGAAAACGATAATTCCTCAGCCCATGCCATTCCATAATATTTAGTTCTATACATACACATTCACAATTCTAGTTTTCTAAAGCCTTTACTACTCCATCTATTCTCTTTCTCTTTGAATGGATGGTTGATTCTGAGTTCATCCTCTCCATTTCATTTTTGATGATTCTCCCCCTAGCTCCCCACCTCTAGTTGGCCGACAAGTGGCAACTACATTCTGCCGTCTACTTGTGATGGAGCTGAGTGTTCATTGTTGCAGGCAGTGTGTTACATCAACATGGCCCTAGGCAAAAAGACTGTTTGTTGTTGGCAAATGGAAATTTTTTAGGAGCCTTTTTTAGATAAATGGTACAATGAGTCAATAGAAATTTATTAAAATGGAGATTTTAGTAGATTTCACCTTGGGCTCCGTTTGGTATGTATAGGGTAAGTAAAGGAAAGGGTTTTACAAGGGAAAGATTGTGAGGGAAAAGAAAAGTAGTTGAGGGAATGTAAAGTAGGTAAAGATTGAAAGTGTTTGGTATAAAAAGGTAGGGGAGGGAAAGTAAAATAGATATGGAAAGAAAATGACAAAAATGCCCTTCCCACAACCACTACAAGACCACCGCTGCCGTACACGGTTGCCGGCACCGCCGCCCACCGCCGTACACGTTTGCCGGCGCCGCCGTCCATGGTGATCGGAGTTGCCGTCCACGGTGGCCGGTGCCGCCATACACGGTGGTCGGAGTTGCCGCCGCCGGCGCCTGTCACCATCAGGGGAAGAAGATGGGATGGGAGTGAGAGGGGCAAATTAGGAATTGTACCATATTTCCCTAGGTAGACTTTGGATTACATCTGAAATGTGAAGTAAAGAAAAATGGCCTATGTAATGTAAATGCCTTTACATTGTAATCCACTTTACATAGCTCAAATTGCCATACCAAACACCTGAAAGTATTGGAATCCGTGCCTTTACTTTACATACCCCTTTCTCCCCTACCAAACGGAGCCCAAATGTAATATCAATTTCTTTGAGTTTTAATTTAATTCATTGTACTTGGAAGGTTGAGGGTCCGTGTAAAAAAGATCATAAATTTGGTCTTATTGTAAAGTTTTTATATGTATCTACAGTGAATTGTTACATTATAGTCAATGAGTTAAAAGAACATATCTTTCTGTTTTTTTTTTTTGTAGGTAATGAGAATATAAAATAGTACAGCCTTTAGATTTCTATTGTGGACAAATCTACTATATGATGCCAATTACATTACTGAACAATTATGTTGTCCATAGATGGATTCCTAATTTCAGTAGCTTCATAACAAATCCATAAAGCACTGCAATCCTTGTGTACAGATGTATTGTCAATATTTTAAAAACTACATCAAGATTCAAGATAATTGAACTAAAGAAGGAGCTAGTGTTTATTGGTTTCAGGATAGTTGGATCAGTAGTGAGAAAATGTGTGGATGCATATATACGTATGTGTGTGTATATATATAATCATATCATATCATATATAATATATAATAAACAAATAATTTTATGTTAAGTAAATACTATTAACATGATATTGGCAGCCTGATGCCATGGGGATGCAGACTCCCCGTAGAGCTTATTCTTAGTTTTTTGTTTTTGTATTTTCCTTCTTTGGACTTCGGCCCCTTGTCCAAAAACAAAATAATTTATGTTAAGTAAATATCATTAACATGATATTTGACAAAAATATAAAGAAAAGAAAAAATAGCAAAAGTTGGTCAAGTTGGGAAAATTTTCAAAATTTTAGTATTTTCTTTTACATTATTTAAAATATAACAAATAATTATTTTATGATATGTTTAGATAGAATGAAAATTTACTCAAAAATCAAATAATTTTCTACACTTTGTTTTCAATATTATAAGATATAATCAAAACAATATTTTTTTCATACAAAAAATCATGATTTTTATAATTTTAAAATTTAAAATAATCTTGAGAAATTAACTGGATATATCATGGAGAAATATATATGATAAGTGACAAATTTTTTTGCAAGATCATGGAGAAAATATTAAATACATAATTTTGCATAATCAATTATAAAGAGAGATTATAAATGAAGCTTATGATTAGAATAACCTTATAATAAACATAAATGATTTTTTGTTTGTAACTAAGCATTACTTAAGATACCAACTATTGGTAACAATGACTAATCTCATTGTTGACTTACAGACACCTCGATGGGTGAGACAGTTGATCTAATATTTTAAAACTGTTCCGTACCCAAAACTGAGAATTGAACCTCTATTATGTGATTAAGTATAGATAAGTCTTTAACACTTGATTATACTCATTAGATTATAACAAACATAGATAATTTGTTTAACAATCAAAGAGGTAAAAGGGGAGAAAAAAAAATGATTAACCTTTTTCATGTATTTTCTTTGTTTGGATGTTTGCAACTTCTCTAAAATACATCAATTTAAAACAATTGAAATTTGTAAAAAAAAAAAAGAAAGAAAGTATTCTCCTTTTTAGAATTTGTTTGGATAATTGGAAGGGGAGAATTATTCTCCTTCTACTCTTTATTTTGTTTAGAAAAATAACTTTTTTTTTCAATATATTCTTCTAATTTAAGATAGTTTAAAGTTAATATTTTATTTTATTCCCTTTCAATCATCAACAAAGAAGTCTTAAACCTTTTCCCCTCCTTTTATTTCTCCTTCTTGATCTTCAATCCAAAGATATCATTATAATTACCAGAATTTATTATTTATTAATTACTAAATTCTTTTGTCACGTATAATTACTAATTTCATTAATTATTAATTATAATTATATTATATATTTAATGGAATCTAATAAAAAATGGATACAGCTGCATAACACTGATCCACGTGTCGGCTAAGCCATATGGCTCTAGAATATGGTTCTGCGCTCTTCGGCCCCGAGTCGGATAATAGTAATTAGGGTTTATTGATATTCATGAATGTTGCTCCCCAACTAGCCTTCGTCAGCTTATCTCTTTACCCGACGCCGTATTCTCTCAGCTTCATTGAAGGTTTCGCCGTTCAGCTCCATCTTCAATTTCTCGCCGCCCACTTACCTCAATACTCGTAAGTTCGTCCCTATCAACATTCCCTACTGAAACCGACATATGGCTTCCGATATAATATAAATGGATAGCTTCTTTTATTGCGTTGCTGTGATTCCGATTTGTTAAACTTCAGTGGGGTTTGTATATTTTAAATGGGAATCGGTGTTTTCAGTGGGGTTTAAATTCTAATGCTCTTTTGCCTATTTTGTTTTCTGATAATTCTAAAGTTATCGGGAATCAAATGATGAAATAGGAAAAACGTAGTTGTAGAAATGCTTTATTGTTGAAGTACATCATTCCCGTTAACTTAAATTGCTTGACTCGTTCCGGTGGAATAGGATTGCGATATCGTGGTAGTTCATTGTTTTATCGTACTAAGAGAGACCCATGGATGATTTATGTTTAAGAAGTAAGGCTGTTCAATACTTAGACGGCATCGACAGATTTACTGATGTAGTGTAACTATTGAATGTTCTTTTTGTGGTGTTGTTCTCAATTTATTGGTCACTTATGAATTGCTTGGGGTGACTTTGGGGAAAAATCAGTAGACGTCATTCTCTTTGGCTTTTATACCATTCTTGGTTGCAATTTAATTTCAGAGGGGTTTTAGGCTGGTTTGTGTGCATATTTAGATGGTTTGCAGTTAAAGCAGTCTGTATAGGAGAACATTTTAGACCTTGCGTGCAGAATATTATGCGTAATGTGATTAATATATCTTGATAGTCAGGTTTATAACTGTTTGAGTTCTTTCAGGTGTAGAAAATCATCTCCGCTCTCCTTGCATGTGGATTATCAACGTATAATGCTACTGGTTTAGAATGTCCAACAATTTAGTTTCACAGCAGATGCCAACACCAAGCATGCAGATGAGTCAGGTGGAGCCCATTGTGAGCAGCGTTGATTCATCAGGGAGGAACATGCAAAATGAGCCTTTAGGTCCTGCATCTAGTGATTCTATGTCTCATCCACAGGAAACAGCAAATAATCACGGTGGATTATTGGGAGCTGTTCCTGGTGATCCTGGGTCCCAAGGATTGGGAATGTCACTCATGCAGAGTGGGCAAGTAGATTCGAATGCAAGTAGCCTTGGCATGCATCAACTCTTTGCACCTAACAAACAATCTATACAAATGGAGACGAGGCCGAACAGTATTGGACTGCAGCAGCTGTCTACATTTCCCAAGCGAAAGGCAGCTACAGAGCTATTGCCCAATAGCTCTGTGACATCTAATAAGCGGGTTGCACAAGTAGATAGACCTTGGTCGCAACAAGTATCTAATGCAACATATAAAGGTTCTTTACAGACGCGTCCTCAGTCAAATACTCCTGGGGTGCAGCATCTATCAGGAACAACAACTAGTAAGAGAAAAACACAGATGGAATCCACTTCAAACAAAGCAGGGACCCCGCGGTCCTTAAATTCTAAAAGTCAAAATGCACAGTTGCAACAATCACCCAGGACGCCAACTGAATCATCTGAATCAATTAGGTCCAAGATGAGGGAGTCATTAGCTGTTGCTCTGGCCTTAGTTTCTCAGCAAGATAGTCTTCAGGATAAAAATAATAATACATTGAATGAGGCTGGTAAACTACAGAATAGTTCTCAGTATCCCTCTGCTGCCACTGATACTGTTCAGGGCCAAAAGCAGGAGATTTCTCAATCTGTTGATTCATCTTCTGCCGTAACAGATTCAGTTGACCATGTAATAAAAGATCATCCGCAGACTTTGGCTTATAATGAAGTGTATTCTGAAAAATGCCAGGACAGTGAAGTTGGATCCACAAAGATGTTGAATTTTACACCTGTCTCTAACTTTGATAAGCAAGACTTCCAGTCAAGCTACACTTTAACTACTGATGATGTTCCTTTCAGTGACACCTTTTTTGTTAAAGATGATCTTTTGCAGGGAAATGGTCTTTCTTGGGTATTGGACTCTGATATGGTGGACATGTCAATTCAACAGGAATTTCAAAATAATGAAGATCAGAGATTGGAACCTGAGGAAGTAGGTGGTGGTTGTAGGGAACAGACCGTCAACTCACCTGAACTTTTGGCATCAAAGATAGAGGCAGAACTCTTTAAACTATTTGGAGGTGTGAATAAGAAATATAAAGAGAAGGGGAGGTCTCTTTTATTCAACCTGAAAGACCGTAATAATCCAGAATTGAGAGAAAGGGTTATGTCTGGTGAAATACCCCCTGAGCGATTATGTTCCATGAGTGCCGAGGAACTTGCTTCAAAGGAGCTTTCTCAGTGGCGGATAGCCAAAGCCGAGGAGCTTGCTCAAATGGTGGTTCTGCCTGATTCAGATGGGGATGTTAGACGTTTGGTCAAGAAAACCCACAAGGGTGAATTCCAAGTAGAAGTTGAACACGAGGACAATGTTTCAGCTGAGGTGTCTGGTGGCCCAACTTTGATTTCTCGAAATCAAAAAGATGGAAAGGATCTGGAGGCCCCGCTATCTAGATCTGATGGGATCAAATATGACATGAATATCGATGGTGGAAAGAGTATTTCTAAGAAAGATAATTCATTAAACCTTGCTTCACCTTCTCCTTCCCATGATGGGACTGACACGAGAGGCCCCAAGGTAGATGATGCATTGAAGGATGCAGACTTTCTTCCGCCAATTGTCTCTCTTGACGAGTTCATGGAATCTCATCATTCCAAGCCATTAGTTGACAATCTAGTAGTGGAACCTGGAAAAGGTACGCCCAACTCTGAGAAGGATGATACTGTGGTTAGATCTGTTCCAAGGTCTTCTGATTTGACTTCCGACAAAGATCATAAAGCAAGCCCTAGCGTGGAACCTGACCATGAGAAAGGGGTCAGTGCAGATTCTAGGTCCATTTCTCTTGATACCAGATTCCATCAGAGTCATGCAAACATGAAGCCATCTGATTCTCCTCCTCAGGTAAAGTCAACTGCCGACAAGAAGTCTGCTTCCAGTCATGTGGAGTTGAAAGTGGGTCAGTCTCTTGCAGAAAAGAAATATGGCAGCAGCCATACGGATTCCAAAACTGCAGCTTCTACCAGTATATTCAAGGGTGAATGCATTTGGGAGGGCATGCTTCAACTTAATATTTCAGCTACGTATTCTGTCATGAGCATCTTTAAAAGGTAGTATTAAAAATGCTTAAGCTCATTATCGCAGGTTGCTAGTATGATGTGAACTTTGTATGAGGTTAGATTTGTATTTGATTGTTTTCCTTGGTGTGTTTGATTTTCATCTATGTTTGTGGGTGGTTTTTAGTCAGATAAGTCGTGGGTTTGAAGCTTGTCACTGATAGAACCCGCTGAATACTTCACTGATATTATAGAGAATATTTGATAAAACAGTGCCAATACAAGCTTAAGACACTATCATAAACATAAATATGAACACGAACATAGAGAATGATTTTGCCACTGCATGTCATTTTGCGTAGATAATGTCACCCCATTCTTCATGTGGTCCCTTGTGATGATCACTGGGTCAAATTTTAAATGCTAGTTAAACTCCAGGAAGCAACTTGCCGTAGTGATATCTGATAAGCATCAGTGGTAACAAAGTCACTCAATCACTCCAGGAAAATTATTATAGTACCACTATTGTAGCCATTTCAAATTGTAGCTACTGTTAAAAGGTTGTTCTGTGCTGTGAAAGATCAAGCTGAGGAATATGGTCTAATATATGGCGGTTTGCAATAATCTTACGCTAGTTTTATTGTGCTTTATCATATAGATTATTTAATGTGCTTATTCTATTTGATAGTTTGTCTTGCAAGTCCTATCTGAATGGAGTTAATGTTTTGTTTGATGTCCTTTTTGCTGATCTGATATGTTCTGTGCAGTGGCGAGAAAACTTCTGTGAAAGACTGGCCTGGATTTCTTGAAATCAAGGGAAGGGTTAGACTCGATGCCTTTGAGAAATTTCTGCAAGAGCTGCCAATGTCCAGAAGTCGGGCTGTCATGGTATCTCAAGTTCCTCTTGTTCTACAAGGCTTGTATAATGTCTGTTTAGTTGACCATGCTTGTAAAAAGATTAATGAAACGCCCCACCTCCCCAACAAGGAAAAATGGACCAAAAGAAAAATGAATGAAATAAGTAGCATCTTATGTTGCTGTTTGAATTTTATTTTCTCTCGTTCTTGCAGTGTAGCCATTAGTTATGTGATTTGTGTTTCCTGCCTTCGATGTGGATATGAAAGGCGCAATGGAGTGGTAGTGGCCATGTGTGCCATGCATCACATTTGTGTGACGAGTGGTAAAACAAGCACCTATGGTAGATTAATAAAATGAATCTCTGGGGCGTTGATCAAAATATAAATGTTAAAATCTAGTATGAAGCTGAACTCGTTGACGAAATATATGATCACTAAATTTGGTGACTTGAATATCAAGTTCTGGTTTGCCTTTATCCGCACGCAGGAAAAACAAAATTGAAGGAAAATTAGATATATATATATATATATATTAACATGAGTAAGTGGGATAATCGAGTATCTGTTTTAACATGATGGGCGCTTTGATTATATATCTTTAGTGGTCAGTTTTCGAGATGCTTTGAACCATTTAATAGTGACTTGCTATGTGATGTGAGTATTAATTTTTCTATAACGAAATAACCATGGATGAGTTTAGTAACTCCGGCCAGCTCGCCTTTCTGGATTATGTAATATTAACCAGTTTCTCATTTCACTGCAGGTTTTGCATTTTGTTTCCAAGGAGGAGTCCCCCAAGGATGAAAAATCAATCCTCCGTGAGGTAATACTAATAGCTAGCTATAAAGATTGGATGTCATCCAGTTTTGACTGTGTTGTGTATTTGATATTAAATATCTTGACGTGCAGGTAGCGGATTCTTACGTTGTGGACGAGAGAGTGGGTTTCGCTGAGCCTGTGCCTGGAATTGAACTTTACTTTTGCCCACCCCATAAAAAAACAGTTGAAATGCTGAGCAAGATACTTCCAATGGAACAAATTGAGGCAGTTAATGCAATTGATTATGGCCTAATTGGTATTAATGTATGGAGAAAGACTCACTTAACTTCCACAATATCACCCACATCATCTTCGCACCACAAACATAGCTCTAAAAAGCATTACTTTTCTACTAGGAGACAGCAAGAAACAAATATGAATGATAATTTCGCTCCCAAAGCAGAGCCCTCTATGGGCCATGCTAACTCTCAGACTATACCCTCCTCTGATGATGATATTCCTCCGGGATTCGGGCCACCGGTGGCCTGTGATGAGGATGACTTGCCGGAGTTCAATTTCTCCGGCGGTTCAAATCCATTACACCTGAACCGAAAACCTTTTACACGACCAGTTGTGCCCCCATTGCACACAGGTGGCCAAACATCACGTCCTGTGGATCAAATGAGGGAGCTTGTCCATAAATATGGACAAAGCGAAGCAAATGCTGCTTCTGTAAACTGGCAGGATAAATTTGGGGCGACAATTCAGCCCTGGAATGATGATGACGATGATATACCTGAATGGCAGCCCCATACTCCTCAGGCTCAATTTCATCCCCAACAACAGTCAATGCAAAACTTTCAGCTTCGTCCTCATATGGTGAATCAACCATATTTGGGTTCTCCCCACCAGTCACAGTCGTTTCTCCAAACACCAATGAATTTGACGCAAGGCCAACGAAATCTTAACCCTCTCTTGGTTCCGCCAAGTACAACACGTGTAGGACACCCCTACAATAATTCCCCTGCGCAGGGTCCTCCCTGGCATCAGAACCTTCCTAGAAGTAGGGGTTTTTAACTTCTTTTTCTGTGTAGTTAAGGTTACATCTCTTTGTTGTATTCTTTTCTGCACGTTTGTAGCCATGTAATTATCAAATTTACAAGTTGTTTCTGTAGAATCAATACCTTTTATAGCAAGTGGGAGACAAATTGAGTTTTTGGGTCGTCGTCTTGATATAAACGTAGCTTGTTTAAATATTAATGCTGGTACGGAATTCGCATGTTTCGTTGTCGGGTGCTTTATATAAATGTTGACTGTAATCAATAATCAAGCTTTGACGAGTGAGGACGCAAACGCTTTTTTATCATGTAGTCTACGGAATCAAACATAGCTCTAGAAATCTTTACTTAGCCTGGAGACAGGTAGCCCTCCTAATAAGATCATTTTAAACAACTTTGAGAGAAAAAATGGCAGGATCGTACAATCAGTTCTTGTCCTCTTCAAAGGCTTTTTTAACAGAGAATACAAGTATACAACAAAACAAAAGGACCCATACTAGTATTATTACACATTTTTTTTTTTGGGCCTCGAGTACATTTACACACAAGTTATGAACAAAAGAATGCAATAAACCATTGGGGATAAAAAAAAAAATGGAAAATTTCCAAGGGTCTAAATGGTTTCAACAATGTTACTTCAAGTCAAGCATGGATATGAAAAAGTTGATGTTCAACCTCAACTTACTAATGTGCACTTGAGCCCTGCCCGTTGCTCTGGTGTCAATCTTGTAGGGAACTTAACCTCAAATTTGATCCTCAAATTACCTCTATTACCGGGTTCCTTTGCTATTGGCATTCCTTCCTTTGCAACAAGAAGCTCATAACTAGGACTCACAATATCACTCACTGGGATTGATAAACTACGCCCATCAAGTGTGGTGATATTCACTGTGGTTCCTCCAAGTGCCTCTGCTAGTGACACCCTTTGATTCACAATAAGGTCATTGCTGTCTCTCTTGTACAAGTTATGAGGCTTTTCATCAATCACAAATACAAGGTCTGCAGGCAGTTGATTGGGTTGCTGATTCCCTTTATCTGGGAACGTAATCTTTGTCCCTTTCTTCCACCCGGGCTTCACAACAATGCTTAATATCTCTGTCTCAGGAACTTGCATTCTGTAAGTTTCATAAGAAACAGAAGTTAGGAGACCTCACAATGTGTCACTGAGATTCTTCATTGAAGAATTCAGAGAATTAGAGTATCAAAATATCCCTTGTGATTAAGAGGGATTGCCTAATAACACATATATACATACCCATTGACATCCAAAACAGTTCTGGAGATCTTCATCTTCCTTGTGGATCCAGAGTATAACTCCTCCAGGCTGCAAGGCAATTTGGTCTCTATAGGTGGTGGCTTCTTTGGCATTTGCCCACTTTCACTGTATGTTCGAAAAACACCATTGCTTCCGCCAAATGTTCGAGCTCCACCAGATGATCCAAATCCAAAAGGGCTACACCCAAAGAATTCTGCAAATATATCCTCTGCATTTCTGGGATTAAACTCACTTCCACTTCCAGATGATGCCATATCTTTCAATCCCTCCTCTCCATACTGGTCGTATAGCCCCCTTTTCTGGGGGTCGCTTAATACCTGAATACACAATATTGATCTTTTGAAATTTGTCAATGAACACAGTATCTATGTACTTGTAAACACCTACAAAAAGTTGGTTCATGCCAAGTAAAAATGTTGGACTTCTGGTTAATGAGCTAGCATTTAATTAGAGAACAAACAGTCAAACACGATAATACTTTCTTTTCGGAAGAAAAGAATATCACATATCAGAGCCTTATGAAAGTTCATCCTCATCATCCAATCATTGCTTTTGATGCAGAACTCAATGATAAGTTGATAACGACCCCTCATACTTGGTTCCCATTCCACACATTTGATTCAACAATTCTCAAATCTGTCAGTTATTGCCTTTTTTTTAAAAAAAAAAAAAATTTGTTCCAGAATGTCCAGGTAGCCCATACATTCAAATTGACATTCTTATACTCCCAATTGGAAATCAAAGTGTTGAAAAAGGAAAGAAAAGAGAATGAGAGGAGCTAACTATGCTTTCTTTTTCTCACGCTCTCTCTTTATAGATTGCGAGAAACCAAACTACTTAATACAGTGTTGTAATTATAATTACTAAACAAACACGCGTGTAATTAAATCTTGAAACAAAATATTAAAAAAAAAATTGAAGGGAGTAATTTCTTGCCTCATAGGCCTCAGAGATTTGCTTGAATTTGGCTTCCGCTTCTTTTTTGTTGTTAGGGTTCTTATCAGGATGCCATTTCATGGCCAACCTTCTATATGCTTTCTTCATATCGTCATCTGTGGCATTCCTATTTACCTTCAATATATTGTAGTAGTCCACCCCCATCTATTTTCGGAATCGAAACTCTGACTAGCGAAATCAGTAAAAACACGGAGTCTTCAACTTTAAACCCCTTTCTCAGACACCCGGATTATAAAATCAAACCCTCTCCTCTATTAAAAATCACAAATAGATACTTCCTTTGAAGATGAAATATCATGAAAATTGAAAATTGTAACGCAGAAGAATTGCTCAAACGACACTAGAGGAAGAAAAAAAAAAAAGCAGAATCTGGAAATTGACGAGTCTAAATGGGTCACCAGACTGAAAAATATTGAATGGGCGTACATATGCTACCAGAGTTTGAAGTGAATTCTTATTTTTTGAGCAGACCAAGAACGCGTCAATGGCAGAATTTGGATTATAAAAAAACGAATAATTGGCGATAGTTGCGGCAATATATTATATCTGGATTGCTTCGGTGTGTGATTGAACGGCACGTTGGAATATATTCTGTTTTCTGTTATATGCTCTCTGTTTTTCATGTTTCTAATGGCCGGTTATGGCGATCCATACACGTATAGATAGTAGACATTAATATATATATATATATATATATATATAAAGAATGAGTTAGACTATAATATAAAGTTTGATTCTTGATATGAGATGTATAAGATGAAATAACATGCAAAACAATAAATACTAACTGCATGCAAAACACTTATATTTGTCCTATTTACTGCTCATTGACTTACTTGGAAAACATGAAATTGTAGGAATGGTTTTTCTCAGCCATTTCTGTTCTAGCGTAATTCAGTGTGTGGCTTTACTCAGGCTTGTTCTGCAATTTTATTTTGTTGTGGGGGTTTAGAACTAAAATATTACCTCCAGCAGGAAGGAGCTTAAGGGTATTATTATTGTCTGGGAATATATACGTGATGATAATTTTTCATTATGCTCTCTCTCACTCTCTCTCAGCGCTCTATAATCGAATTACCATCCTTTGAGCAGAAAATGGTAACAAAGAATATGAATGAAAATGTGGCTACTCGTATCATATATGTTGCATAGGATTTAAAATAGTTCACCACTGTAAAATGTACAGACAACAGACAGTTAACCAGCCTTCATTGAATTCCAGATTCCACCGAACAAACATACCCTCTGTTTCTGAAAGCTGCAGAATTGCATTTGCACAAGGCACAAAACAAGCATTCCATCAAATAAAGCATTTCGGAACAAAAGCTAAACAAGATGCAGCCGAGAACTATACAAAATTACTAACTATAAAACCGAACCATGTATGTGAGATGTTCCCAACTTGAATAGGTTCCCCTATTCTTACACTCTTTATCCACATCCACCAAATCAAGTATCAGTTTCCGGTTTAATTCACGAGACATTGGCAGAAGCCAAAGGGGAAGATGACGTGCTGGGTTCGACTGCTACATTCTTCAGTTTCAATGAAGCAGAATCAGCTGAAGATCCAAATTCTGAAACATCACCAATATCCAGCGTCTCTGGAAGACTTTCAGAAGACTCAACACCTTCAAACTGTAAGCAGAAAACAGTGACATCGAAAATAAATACAAAAGAGGAAGATTTACTACATAAGAATTGGATTTGCAGCTTCATAATTTAAATCTTTAAAAACTATAAATACAAATAAACCTACTAATATAGGTTACTAAATAATGTTGACAAAACTGCCCCCTCTAAAACTATGATAATTACCATGATTCAGTCAGTGTATCTGGAAACTAAAAGGCAAAAATTAAAGGAAATTTGGTGATTTTCATAAAATTTGAAACCAATAATTATGTGAATAGGTTATAGCTAATAGCACATGATAGTTAAGTCTTGATGTTGATGACAAATCTCTTTGTTGGCTTCTAAACAGTGGAATGTAATATTTCAACAGCCCTCTGACATTCTCTCAAGACAAAATCCAAATCATATATTAGAATTTAAGAGAGAGAGAAAGGAGAAACAAATATACAAAGAGGCAAAGAAGTATACAAAACACCAACAGTCACATGAAAGGGGCAGAATTACACATTAGAATAGATAGGAGCCTCCAAGAAATAAGACTAACCAATGCAAAAAAACATAGGAAAAACATAAGGTATTAAGGAACAGAAAAAGGGTCTGTGCAAGCCAATATTATGAGCAACAAAGAAAAGAAGTTAACTTGCTTATGCTAAACAAACGTAGGATGGAAATTTATTCTGTTTACTGTCATCAGCAGATTACAATCTTCTGGAGAAAATCCATGGAAACAAACGGGGCAAAAGATGCAATTTGCTGGCAAGCAGTAGAATATCAATTAGTTATTTCAAACACTTACAAGAATATCACAATTTCAGGATTTAGGTGTACAACCACAAATATAGATGTGCAGAGATGGAAATTTTTCGTTACCTAATGAATTGGAAGAAGAAGCAAAAGCAGTTTTGTTATCAATGGAATGAATAAGAAATGTTCAAGTCCAAAGCTAATGACTAAAACATTACCTCAAGTATGTTCAGCATGTCAATAGCAGCGTCCAGGTCACCCCTGTTTACCATGTAGACATCAGCAAGGGACTGATCAGATATACCAGGAAATGTTACTCTAAGATATTCCAAATCCATTTCAGATTCTTCATCCAGCATCTTCTTGTCTGTCATCTCTCTCAGATTCTGTGATGATAGACTGTAAGAACTAGAAGCAGTCTGACTCTTCACATGAAATGATTCAGACATTTTTGCACCATGAGTGCTAGAGTCAATAAAGCGCAGATCCACTGGGGTATGGTCGGGAGTCTGAACCCGTACTTTCTCATTATGACTCTTTGAATCTTCCTGTGTTACATAACTTCCATCCTCTGCCTTCCTTTGAGAGAGTGGAACATAGGAGGCTGCATATGGATTCAAAGTCGACATTCCTGGCTTCATGGACTTTGTTCAGACAAACAAAGCAATCTTCTTCTACCTTTCTTTTATAATGGTGGGAGAACCCCACATATACAAATAATAAATCAGTCAACATGCCTCAAAAACATTCACTCCTCAACTAATAAAAACAATGTAATCTAATAAAGAGATTAAGAAATTAAAATTATATACAAAAATCTTCGAACAGAATTCTCCGTGATTTTCTTTCTTTACGCCCTTTCGAGAACTTCACCGATTAGAGAACCATAAATTTATATTTCTATCACTAAAAATTCGTTAAGAATTCTTTTCTTCTTTCAAATAGAGTAAAAGAAGAAAAACAGCACTGACACAACGATCTAGAATATTGTTCAGCCGAAACCAATACCAGCAAATCCTATCCAAGTTAATTAAATTTTCATCAGCTACGATTAGCGAATCAAATATGTAGTCAGAATACAGAAAACATGAAGAAGGTACAGTAATTAAGAAAAGTAGACGCTCATGGCAAAGAAATAACAATCAAGAACTAGACGTATGTGAATTGAGAATCGGAACGAACCAGTTAGATCGAATCAAGTATATGAAACCCTAACTTCTGAGATCGACCTGAACGCGGAGAAACTGAATGAATGATCGAGATGGATAAAAATGGGAAATAGCTTTGCTCTTGCACGTCACTGTACTTTGGTGGGAAATCAGAACAAAGAAAGAGTGAAAATTCCAAGCCTTCTTAAAATTTCGTGCGTTTTTAATATCAAATACTTTTTTTTTTTGGCCAATAATATATCAAATACTTTTTAACAATGAGAATAAAGAAAAAAAGACAGAAATACGTATATATTTTATTTATTAGGACAGCCATTATTGTTATTATTATTATTTTACCGCTATTTGCCTTATTTCTGACTGTAATACCGCTGACTCAAATTGTCCGCAAAGAAAAGATATTTGTTGACTCATTAATCATATATATGGTAAATCATTAGATGGATTTAAAATTCCAATTATAAAATATATACATTTTAGGCAAAATCAAATTTTTTCTTTCTAAACTTCACATCAACTTTTAATTTTCTCTCTAATATTTATTTATTGGCAATTTAATCTAATTTTTTTTATATTTTAATCAATTTTATCTTTTATTCTTTTTTATCCAATAATTAATAATAAATTTCATATGACTAATAATATTTAATATAAAATTACTAAAAAAATACTCAAATCTTAATTTATATTGAATACTAAGATAAAGTTTATCATTAATTTATTAGATGAAGTTAAAAAAAAAAAGATAAAATCAACTAAAATATAAAATTTTAAAGACAAAATTGATAATAGCTAAATATTGAAAATAAAATTAAAAATTGATATAAAATTTGGAAAAAGAAAAAATACCTGCATTTTATCTGTAAAACTTGGTTATACTGTGATATTACTCGGTAGTGTCAAAAGGACAGTGTATCAATTAATTGAATATTAATCCAAATTGAATAAAAATTTAAAGTTAAAGATTTAAAAATGACTGCATTATAAATTTGGTGAAAGAAGAGAACCTTTAAATAGATAAACAAGGAATACTCATGGTTCATTTAAAAAATATATCAAAAAGTTTTTTTTTTAAAAAAAATTTATGGTCATTTTCAAATTTATAATAAGTAATAATATTATTGAAATTAATAACTGATAAAGCAGACCAACCCTTATTCCCTATGGGTCGGTTCGACCCTTTACCTTTGAGATCACTCAAACTTGACGAAATTACTCCAATACCCCTCAAGGGTCTTATATATATTTCTCTATGAGGTATGACTAGAACCCTAATCTTTGTTTAATTCTCCTATCCTCTTATACTTCACTGACTTGGGCGTCGGAGTCTCCTCATGGGAGGCCTCCCCCATGACTAGGTTAACCCTTGCAGGAACCGGGGACTTAGAGCGAGGCAAGAATTCTATCAATAACAATGTAATTTCTATGTAGAGGTGTCAAAATGGGCCTAAGCCCGCCAGCTAAATGGGCGGGCTTGGGCATAAAAAATAGGCTCATTTAAAAACGGGCCTATATGGGGTGGGCGGGCCGGCCCGTAGGCCACCCGCATAATTTTAAAAAATTTACAAATTTTATAAATATAATTATTTTAAAGATATTTTATATATGTTTTGTATATATTTCTATCTAAATTTTATTATTGGTATGTTATCCTTTCATATTAATTTTAAAATTATAATTTTTCAAAAGATAAATTAATTTTTAAAATAAAAAATAATTTTCTATATATTTTATTTAATTATATAATTAAATAATTATGTAATAACAATTAATATATAAATAAATATTTTTATTAATTTACAAATTTGATTGTATTTTTATTTATTTTACATTATATTATTATTATTTTAATATATTTTAATTTTAATTTTTTTTTAAAAAAGTGTTGGCCACGGGCCACGCACGGGTGGACTTGGAATCCAAAATGGAGCTCGTTTATAAACGGGCCGGCCCGTTTAAAAAGTGACCCATAGTGGGCTTGGGCCGGCCCGTTTTGACACTATTTCTATGTAGCTACATGCTACTTGTCTTGATATTGAGTCTAATTTATAATCAAATTTAAAAAATTAATAGATCTTGATAGTAAAAACACCTGATGATTAAAAGTTTTTACTCTGGGCTTTGCTCCTTTTTCCTCCTAAACCCAATAAACCAGGTAACTAGAAAACAAATAGATCAACAAGACAAAACTAACTCATTACAAGTACTAACAGTCCATTCCAATATCCAAATCAGCCAAAGTCAGAAAAACATATTATTGTTTGTTGGCCAGAGCTTAACTTTATCATATAAAAAATGAGATGAGATGCCAATTCATTGACTCTATCTACATATCAGCAAGCTCAATGTGAAGGAATGAATCATCATCATAATCTAGATTTTTCTGGCAGCCGCATCCACTTTACTTTTGTACAAGAAAAGAAGAAGCTGCAAATAATATATGAAAGCCACTAACTAAGATATAGCAGAATATTCAAAAAGAACACGCGTGGTTGGAACAGATTGTACGAGGATTCGCAATCGATCTGTAAGCTGATAGCTCAAGGTCCACTGCATTGCCATCTCTGACTCTTTCATTTGCCTGACAACTGTGGCCTGGGATATTTTACAAGTAAAATGTTAGAGCAGAATCTGTGGCTTCATCTTTTGTTGATACTATTGTTTGTGAAAGGCAGAGAAAGGATTTGATTCACGAATGATCAAAATATCTATACCAATGAATATTTTAAAGAGATATTCTACCCGTAATAATAAAAATAAAATATTTTTTAAAAAAAGTAATATATTTTAAACTTCTTTTGATGATGTTTGGAGATGAGGATTGATATTAACTACACATGTTCGGGTCAAGATATGGGAATCATAATACCTTACGTGTGAGGTTTGACATTGATAACAATATAATGCATGTAGGTGTGAGGTTTTACCTGAAGACGTTTCCCAAGCTGGACTTCAACTTCTGTACCAAATGATATATTAGTGGTAATTAACTTGAGAGGATCCACTGTGGGATCAACAGAAAGCAAACTGGGGATCTGAGGCGAATAGACTACCCTCCACCTAGCCAGCCCAAACTCCCACATCCCTTCAATCCTTGGCATTAATTTTTTAAGAGTTGCAGTTGCGAGCTTGTCCAATGCGAGCCGACCGTTTCCCTCCAAAATGTTTTCAGCCAACTGACTTTCAAACCTCCTGACAGCCTGCACAAACATAAATAACAACTGATTGTGGGAACTCCGTCGACACTATAAATTACGAGGTGCTATCCATAGAACTCACAAATTTTGTGACAGGACGCAGCCAATCTGTTAAAATTTGCACACTCAACACTATACTTTCACAGACAGATAAGAAATGCAAAGCATAACATACTAAGGATGATTGCCAGAATTGACCATCCTTGCTTCATTTTTTTTTCTAGAAATAACTTGATGAAACGTTTATATTATAAATGTGGTCCCTCAAAGAATCATCCTATAGGTTCATTTGTGTTATGTCTAACAGTAAAAATCTGTCTGCAGTGCAATTTTGAACAAGACTAGGGTGTAGAGATCTAGTTAAAAAATTTCAAGACATGGAAGAAAACAAGGAACTCTACACAAGCAATCTTCTTCTTAATAAAATCTTTTACCTCAGAAGGTGAGAGTGCTTGCCAATTGCTAGCTCGACCTTCAATTCTAAATTGCCATTCAGATCCAACCAGCGCTAAATCTAGTAATGGATCTAGTCCAAATTCAGGCTCAAATTTAGCAGTGTTTATATGCCCTCGCTTTAACCTCACCTACAATTAAAAAAATGCATGAGACCAGCATAAAACGAGCGCAGGAAATCACAAGCCATAAGTAGCCTTAATGAAAGCTTAGTGTACAGTCAGCAGAAGTTAAGAAAAAAAGCATTAGACAAACCTGTGTGGCTCCCAGACCAACTTCACCATTCTCAAACGCCAGAACGCCTTTAGGTTTTATCCATTTTGGATGGGCTAGACCATTCAGCTCAAGCTCTCCATTAACAGCAAAGTCGAGAATCAAAGGATAAGTAATCCTCAAGTTTGGTCCTAATACAAGTTTCAAGTCACTAAGGCGTATGTTCACATTTGGTTTAATCTGTACTTGCTCCATGTCCTTCTCAACTTGAGCTGACATAACTGCCATTATTATTATTTTAAAGACCATGTTATTCAGGGAAACAGCCACTTTATACAATAAAACTAAAATCAGTGAAATAGTCAACAACATGGATAATTGCAGAAAAGCAAGCAACCAAATAACTGTGTCTCCTTCCTTAGGTTTGTGATTAACTACATGCTACAATCAAGAAGGTAACTTCCATGATCTTGACTTTGAGAAGGTAACTTTGACAACCATAATTTCTTGGCGGGGAAATAAGCAAATAATGACGCTAGCTTAACTTCCTACCTTTATGTATTTCCAAGTTACAATTTGATACAACGAAGATTCACCATAAAGGAAAAAAAGGGAGAACCTCCAATCAATACAAGAATAAGATTAATAAACATATACTATCCACTGAAAAATAGCAAATTTACATATATTGTAGCCTTAAGGCATGCAAGGGACCTTTCCTTCCCATAGCATTCCAGTTAGTTGTAATAAACAGAATTGGTGGGGGAAAAAAACTTGATTAGTAAAGGGCAAGGATACATAAACGGATGATCAAACTACAAACATGTTGAAAATACAAAGGAATAACAAGAATACATGCTTAAATAATTGAATATGTACAACCATTATGCAAAGATTATTTGAATATGTACAACTATAATTGAGCAAGACAACCCAAAAGACCATAGTTAATGCACACTCCCATAATTGGATGGTGGAAATTTAAATTATTACCAGGGAATTGAGAAATTTTGTTCCTTGAGGCAGCATGATCTGAGCTGAAATATCGCGAAACATATCTTGAAACAGCGTGTCTGACCCCATTATTAGGAAGCATGGACTGCTTTGATGGCAATCTATTAGAAGCAGTACCACCACTCCAATCAAGAGGCAGACTTGCCACTCCTTTACTAATTTGAATGTTCCCAGATAAGTTTGGTTGCAGTATCGAACCTGTTATTTGCATCTGAGAGTCAACCTGACCACTGACAAAAGAAGGAAGTGCATTTTAAAGACATTCATGTTCAGAATAAGAAGAGAGAGACAGTGCCATGAGATAAAAATATTAAAGGAGAACTACAGTTTATGAAATCATGTCAATAATATTTCAAGCTAAGTTAAAGTAAACAAAGTGGACAAGTGAACTATCACTTATTCAACTATGGTTCAATCACAGTTATATCGGAAAAACATGAACCGGTTTCTTTATTAATTCAATGATGAGTCCCATTTTTAGCCTTATTGTGAATAAGTCAATACACAAATTAATAACTCTTCAGGCAAAAGTTAAAAGAAGTTAAGAAAGCAACCTAATATTTTTTGTCTGTACTTGAATAACTTCACACTTCAACTCAATCATGTCATCATGAGCTGGTTCGCTGGTTCTAAGGGGAAGGTTCCCTTTCATGAGAAATTTTCCTCTTCTGCTTAACCTACTCTCCAATAAGGTGATATATAATTTGTTTGATTTTAAGTATACAGTTCCACCGAAGTTGGTCAGTGGCTTTGGAAGCACTGGTGAAGATATCGATGCTCTGTTGAATGATGCATATCCATTCAGCATAGGTTGATCAACCGTTCCTCTACACTATTAAATCAGGACATAGAACAAGACTTAGAGAAGTGAGTATACATAATTGTTTTCAAAGAGAGAACAAATAATGTAAAACTAACATTTTAGGTTCATGTTTAACCAAAATATAAGAAATTTGTGTTGACATTTCCCACCTCAAGCATGACATCAGCATTCCCATAAAGCCAATTGGCATAAGGAGTTAAAGCTGTTAACAACATCATTCCCCCGTCTTTAATATCAGCATCAACCCTGATTTCTCCAACATCTGAAATTTGCCAGTGTAAAGCTTCAAGGCTTTCTACTAATTGAGTATCCCAACCTTCACAGTGTCTATCTCTAGAGACGTTCTTGTCCATGGCATCATCAATCATCCCTTTATTCTTCTCCTTCACAATATCTAGAACACAAGTATCCCCACTTTTTTTCAATTCTAAACCTTCATATGACATGTTATTTTGCTCAAAAGCAACAGGAATACTTCCTTGGATAAGTACATGCCCATTCTGGATCATAGGTTCAAATTTAGCACTGAAAAGCAATCGACTGATTGAAGTTAAAGATGCAACAACTTCCGCTCGTCCGAGATCAATTCCACCTATGGCACCATCTAGGAGCCTTACTTGCACATCACACTCTGGTTTTGCTAAACTTCCTCTAACATCTCCTTCCATATGCAGTATGCCCCTGATTGGTGCTAATAATTGACACAAAGAGTGAATGACATCTGTCGATCTAGATTCAATAACCTGAACCAGGGTTGGGACAAGACTAGCAGGAAAATTTAACACAGCAAAATGAACGTTGGTTTTAGACCCTAACAAAGTCCCATCTGCATGGATAGTGGCGTCATCCTTCTGGACAAAAATTTGCTCTAGATGCAAACCATCATCATTACTGTAAGCACCAATTGCCGAGAGACGTTGAAATTTGTGGTCTCCCCATTCCCAATCCTCACCTTGCAAGTCAAATTCTGCCTGAAATGGAATGGAATAAGTCAAAGACAGATAATCATGCCAACTCCGAGAAATGCCAACAGTTAATAAGTTTACCAGGGTATCTCCATTTCCTCCACCATGAGCATCAAGTGAACCATGCCACCGACCTTTAAATTCAGATAGCCAAAGTGGACTCAAATCTTCAAGAACAACATCATCCAACGGAGCCTGGTGCCTCCTTATTATCTGCAAGTGATATATATTCATTAACAACAGACCCAAAAGACTTAAACTACTGCAATGCCTGTAAGAAAACTCATTAACTTCTTGCCAGACTCATGAGCATTGAGTTCATGGAAGTTACAGTACAATGAACCCTTGGCAATACCTCAAGCGTCTCTTCAAGGCTTTCAGTGTATAATCCTACAGACTGCAAACTTTGAATGAATAGATCCTGCATATATGGCAAAGAAGCATGCAAAATCAGTATTTTATTTTTCACAAAAGCTCAGTGTTGTGAACCAGATTTGATTATGTAAATCAATCTGAATTAAAGTGTTGACCCTAAAGATTAGCCTAGATGTTAGAGATTTTAGAATCAATTGTATTTCCTAGAATAGGCTATCTCCTCTTCTATGAATACCCTATGACATTCAGAAATATATAACAATCAAGAAAGTTTTTCACACATTCTAATCTCTCATTCTATATATTTCACTATATATTTAACGCTTGGATATACTACACATCTCTGGTGAAGGATATTGCAAAAGCCCTAAAACAATTATTCTTAAAATCAGTATCCATGTATGTCACAAAGAAGCATAAATAAAATTTAGCAGATAACAACCAACCACCTTGTGCATATACCTGACAGTTACAAGTGAGTAGTATATTATTATCTATATAGGAATTACATATAAAAGGATGATAAAATTATGACTACAAAATAAAAATTAGCAGCTTATTATAAAGTTATGTATTTAGTTTCCCATCCCACATAGCTCCCCCTAATCAAGATTTTATTGTGTCATGCCATCTTTCAAAATAGGCATAAACGAGCTATAGCCCCAGCAGAGGAGCTCAGCATCAGAGTGTTCTTGGCTCATGTAGTAACAGATACACCTTGGTTTCATTTCCCTCAAGCTTTAATATTAAAATGAATCATACCTAATGAAGAGCTTTAAATTTGTCCTTAAAATATTATCTCATAGCCTTAAGCATTCATGCAAATTTTACTTTATAGTTTAGGCTCTGAAAATCTGAACAATCAAAGCTTCTTGACATCATCTTGTACTTAATTCAAGCTCAATCTAGAAGAAAACTAAGCAAACCAAGCACACAGTACTTAACTTGGTTTAGTATTTTTACTTCCAATATCCGTCACCTTTTTCAATTGATGGGAATGATGGCAGAATTTGAGGTACACATAAATATTAAAACCTATTACACCAGAAAAAAAAAACTTATATGGTATGTAAGAGCACCAGATAAACATTTTAGATAGACTATTGAATCAGTCAACTCAAATGTGAGATCACTAGAATCATCAACGAAGCATCTTAATCGACTTAGCTACACTCACATTCAGATGGTTAATTGTGTATATATGTAACTATCAACTACATAAAACATAACACAACCTTTGATCTTGTATGAACAGCAGGGTCCATACTTCGAGAAAGAAGCCTTGCAAGAGGAAGCATCTCTGCAACCTCAGCTCTAGGAACTTCAAGCTTCACTCTCCACCTCCCCATCGAGGACATGATACTACCAAGATGCCCTGACATTAAGCTTTTGAAAAGGCCACCCCCTTCTTCACCAATAAGGTCATGATCTCTGGTGCCAGGCAACACATATTCACCTTGAAGTTCATAACGACTGTAGTTTTGTTCCAAAACAGTTTTTTCAATTGTTATCTGAAGTAGTTCATGAGCAGACAATGCGTCAATCGCAAACATAATTCACATTCCATTTGTGCAAAGCAAAATTATGTAACCCTATTCAAATTTATTTCAAAATTGTAAGGCTTCATAAATATAAAAAAATAAAAATAATGAGCTTAAGATTGATTAACATCAAGTTATAAAAGAATATAATAAACTGAACGCATATTTTTTAGAAGAGTAAGTACCTATTCCAATCAACCTTATTTTTTCTGCAAAAGAGGCCTTTTTTTCAAGGAAAAAGTTCTTCTGAAAGCTAAAATTTTAACATGAAAAAGCACCCAAAAAGTGGTACCAAGGCTTTTCTACAATGTTGATTTTTTTTGTCTTTCTCTTAATGCATAAGTAGTTTTAGTTTTGCTTGCCAGAAAAAAAAAAAAAAAAAACTGAGAACTGGTCAGCATTTAGATAGTAGCAAAGATAACATCATATTGGTTGTTATTGGCAGCAAATACTAAAGAAATATAACTTAATTTTTTGTTGTGTTAGTTGACTTTCAGACAGAAGAAGAAAAACATACTAAGTCAATGGAGTTAAAATATTCAATATCAACTCTGGTCCATGCTAAACAGACTTCTTTATTTTAATCCCAAAATAGCAATAAGTAATATAGGCAACTTAAATTTAGGTGGAAACAGATATAAGGTTGGGCTTAGGCACTCACCACATCTCCACTCCATCTTAATCCCATATCTAGGGCTTCACCCAGCAAACCACTGAATTTTGGCCGAAGTACAGATAGAACTCCATGTCCTCTTCTTTTCTGGAGATTAAGTTGAATTTCCACCTGAAAGAAAACAAGACACTCACTGAAAACAGCATACATTTCACTTCAAGACATTGCTATTATAAAACAATGTCTCCACTATATAAGACATTGCTATTATAAGACATTCCGGACAGAACTGTGCTGAAAATGGGGAGAAAGTAAGAGAAGGAAGGCAAGCAGAGGGAGTTTTTAGAAACTATATAAGATAGACTATTCAAATTGTTGCACTATAATTTCTATGCTACTCATAATATGTAGTCCATCTCTAGTTTGTATATAGTAACTGAAGTAGCCCATTATACTTCATTTTGGCTGAGAAATCAAACCTTAGATAGCTAGAACTATGTGATTATTATTCCTAATTTAGAATCCTCTTCTTGTGTATATATGTGCACTCTTCTTTTGAATAAATACATTATGTGATTTCCTTTCTCCCAACTCTGTTTATGGAACAACATAGTCATAATGTCAAATAATGATGGTTTACCCTTTGTATAATTCCTCTGAGAGAAGCAAGCTCCAACTCATCAAGTGGAAAATGCCTTACCTACAAGTAAGCCACACCCAAATCAGGCCAAATTTTTGAAAGCAAAGAAAAAAGCATCAGGATTAAGCACTTGAATCCAAGTAAAGGTACCTCCAGGTTAGCTGAATGAAGTGGCAGAAAACGAATGGTAGCCTTCAGTTGCCCCTTCTGGAGGGAAATGAAATACCGTTTTCCACTTTGTAGACTATCTTCACCGCTGGGCTGCAGTGGCCCAACAAACTCCACTGCAAGACTTTCATCAGGTCTACCAAAAGCCTCCAACTGAATTCCAATAGAATTGGAAGGTAAAACTTAAAACAACTTTACATGTGATATAGAACCAGACAATGATAAGCAGGAACACTCTTTTCAACATGCCATCTGATCTTGCAAAGTCACTCACCTATGCACTTAGTTCATTTATTGAGACACAAACTAAAATGTAACAAAATGTTGAATTTTCTAGAACGTTGTACTTCACCAGATTCATCAAGGTAACTTTAGAGCATGAAAGGTTTAACTTATCCAGTTAGATTAAGAGTCACAGAACAGTGAGTGACCATTAAAACAAATATATAAAGATTAAAGAGAATGTAATGTAGCTGATAGTCAATACACGGTATAGCTAACAAACCCTCTAACATAAAGGCTTAGAATTCTATTTGTCATGAATCATCAATTCATCCCCAAAACATAAGATATTAGACTAATGGTGGAGGTGGGTGGCAAGGATCAAAAGAGATAACTAGTTGTAACCATCTTTTAAATGTAACATGCTAAGCATATTTTTTATTGAGTCATACATAAACACTATGGAAATAGAACCTGAAATCCCATCTATCAAATATCAAAAGTAATTAGAACTAATAGATGTCACAGAATATTAAATTCAACCATCATTTGTAGAAAACTTATCCACGATATTGCTACTGATGTGATATTGCCAAGCAGTTGTAGAATTTTGGAAATTATAATATCTCAAGATTTACGTTATTTGAGAAGAGAAGGTTTAATAGATTACCTTGATATGCTCAGGAGAAACTCTCAGCAATCCAGACAGCTGAGAGGCCAGCATCAGTTGATTAACTTTGAGACCCGATATTGAAACCTCACCAACAAGACTGTCAGCAATATTTTTCACCAATGTTTGCACTTTCTGCCCATTCGTCTCAAAATTTTGTTCATTCGTACTGTTAGTAGGTCTTAAAACCTTTCCTTGAAACTTAATCCTTCCAGTTGTTTTCAAATGCAAAGGCCTCGGAGAATCAAATGTGAAAGTAGATCCTAAACTGAAAATTTCAAAACCACGCATATGCAAATCCAGGTCAACTCCATCAACAGTAAATGGAAACAATGTAGCTGAAGAAAATTCATCTCTCTTAAGAGAAAAGTCATCAAGATAAGATGTTTGAACTCTCATAAGCAAATCAAATGCAGCTGAAGAAGAATTGACGGTCACAAAATCATGTGAGATATGGATATCTCCTCTAGCATCATTGAATGATCCTTCTGCCTGGGGTGCAGTCCATTTTATATCAAACCTCCTGCATTAAAAATAATCAAAAAACAGTGAACAAGATCCAAGTTGAAGTATAAGAGAGATGAGTGAAAAAGAAAAAGATATCATCATAAGCAACAACACTGTCAGATGCCAATCAATAAAAACTGATTATCGAGAAAAAGGATAAAGGTTGATCTCACGGTCTTAAAAGAGATCCGGAAACTCTTGTCTCTCCATTTAGCTCCCCTAATTTAAGTGGCACCGGGTGATAATGACCGGGTATGTAACGAGGGACAATCTTATCAAATGCCAAACTTCCAGAAAAATTTGCATCTATTGCTGTTTCATCTTCCTCACCCTGAAAGAACACAATAGTAGAAAGAAGGAACTGGTAAAAGGTTCTAGGAAATTATTGGAACCCATATTTCCTATTTTGTAAGCGCAAGAATTGCTAAATTTTGGGACGTGCATATATTACTTTCCCCGATGATACGAAACATTTAAAGCTCATGAAAAGGAACCCAAAAGCCCGAGAAAACTTAGAACTGACAGACAATGCTGCTAATTAGTAATAAATTTTCTGCATTTTTCTAATTAAAGCAAGGGTCTTAAAGTGATTGTATATGATGGTGCCATGGTGATCCTATGCTAGATGAGTAACAATGTGCTAATGCTACTAAGTAGTTCCAGATAAGCAATAAAAAGAAACAAATGTGGAAACAAAAAGCAAAAACAAAAACAACAACAACAACAATCAAAGCCTTTTCCCACTAGGCAAGGTCGGCTATATGGATCAACTAACCCCGGCATGTTCTATCTTTGCACATATCCACAGTTAGGTTATTAATGGATAAATCTTTTTGCATAGTTTCTCCAATAATTTTCTTTGGTCTTCTCCTTCCCCGGATTATTGGACTATCTCCCATTTGGTCAACTCTACATGCTGGAGCCTCTATAGGCCTTCTTTGTACATGCCCATACCACCTGAGGAGTGATTCGACCAACTTCTCTATGATAGGTGCTACCCCAACTTTCTCTTTAATGCACTCATTCCTGATTTTATCCTTTCTAGTATGACCACTCATCCATCATAGCATTCTCATCTCAGTCACATTAAATTTCTGCTCATATTGCCCTTTTATTGTTCAACATTCAGTACTATACACTAAAGCGGGTCCTATAGCCGTGCGGTAAATTTTCCTTTTAGTTTAAGGGGCACTCTTTTATCACAAGATAACCTCTGAAGTCTTTCTCCATTTCATCCACCCTACTTGAATCCTATGATTTATGTCTTCTATTTCCCCTTTAATAGTAAAAATCAAAAACAAAGAGCGAAAATGCAAACCCTAGGGATGCAAAATAATAGCTAAGCAAAACAAAAAGTTGTTCTATTTGGCAGTTATTTACCTCTGGGCATACCCATACATTCCCAGCCCCCCGAATTTCACCACCATCTACAAGGCTTGCCCTAATTCCATATAAATCAGCAACCTGTTTTGAGTCAACTATTAACATACTATAACATGAGACTTTTACAAGTATTACTAATTTTAACAAGTCTGCGCTGAATTTTTATTCCTGTCAGCTTACACAGTTATCAGTGTTGAAAGTGAAATTAGCAGATACATATGAAAATGGAACACGATCAAATGCTGCCAGCGCACCAGCCTCTCTACTTTTGGCAAGTGCTTCAGAAGCCGCAGATGCAGAAGTCTCAACATAAAAATGAGAAAAGGTCCTAGAAACCATTCCACTTCCCACAAATACAGGAGCATTCAGTGGACCTTGACAGTTAAAAACAGCAGTTACTGAACCAGCCAGCTGCAAACAATAATAAACTGTATTTATTTTTTAACGATAAGGAAATGAGTAAAACGAGAATTGATATTGGTTATGCTAATGCAACTTCAGTTTTTGGGAGTAAAGAAATTGATGTTAGGGTTTGTACATGTCTTGCAATTTTGGGAAATCCACATTTTCACTTATAAGTCATGAATTGGTTGTTAATATTAATGAAACATCCAAGCTAACTTCAAACACACACACACCACAAAGGGAACAGATCAACAGACTTATATAAATTTTACTATATCTTATGTAGGTTCACCAATAAAAAAAATGTGACAATTTTTTTGCATGATGAATCATGGGGAAAAGAAGATATAAAGAAAACCTTTTAGAAACTCGTGTTATCCTATATAATAAAAAAGGGGGAAGGGGGAGAGTCTTGTGTATGTGTGGAAGAATAGCAGAGATTAAGATAAAACGATTCATGAGCCTTCACTAAATAGCTTGAGCTCTTGAATTGAAAAGGCCCTTGACATAGTATCAAGGGTCTTAAATGGTTAGGAGTTCAATCATTTCTGCTTCCCATTGTTTTTAATTAAAATTAAATTTCATCACAGATTATAAAGGGTCTTTGCTTTGTCTACACATCAAATCCAAGAGACTTTGTTGTCTTGAGTTCAATCCTTTCTTTTGAACTGTAGTCGTACTTGACCAAGATAAAGTTGCATAATAGTTAACTACTTTTATGTTCAGAATTAAATATGCTACTCAAAACTTGTATTAACACAAACTGAACTCAAGACAAACATACCGGAAATGAGAGAGGTCTCATCTTGAAAGTTCTCATCAGGGAATTCACTTCAACACTAGGAACCTGGTAATTCGAACATATGAAACATAAAGATTAAAAGAATTTACCTTTCAATGATTAAGATACAGAATATGATCATTAAAAGAGAGATAAAAACAAACTCTGAAGATCATATCTTTTTTCTTTCTATATGAGACCTGTATTTCCAATATTAATAAAATATTTTAAATAGCTTCACAAAGGATTTTGGAATTACCAATGAATTACCTTTACCAATCATAAAAAGTAACTTTTCCAACTAGTATAGCCAAGAGAGACCAGACAAACTGAATGAACTCGCAAGCCTAGACCACTCTACAAAAGAAAATATACCTGACACATTAGATGATATTCTCCTTCTTCAGGATGAAAGCCAAAATCTCCTGATGCTTCTAGTGGAGTGCTGCCAAACCAGCCATTTGCATGGTGTAAGAATATTCTTTGACCACGAAAACGTAAACTTGCAGAAATGTTCTGCAACAGACAATGAAAAACAGAACAAGTAAATCAATTTAGGCTTACCAATAAAACAAAATTTAGTACAGTTGCAACTTGCAAATAGGTAAGACAAAGAACAGAATATTTTAAATAAAAGAAAAGAAGACATCATCAATTATTCCATGCAAGAAACAACCTCAGAAAAGCCAAGATATATGTGAGCCTGACAAGGATAATGGAAGTTAAATCCATCGAAGGATAGAATAATAATGTAAATCCATAAAGGAAAATTCAAATGTCAAAAAGGAGAGAATAATAGGGCGTACAGAAAACCATGAGGGAGCATCCAATAATTGAAAATCCACCCCGGCCAGATCAAGCTGTCCATGAATGTTTGGGAATGTTTCACCTCTAGACATGCACAAGTGAACCTAAAGATAAATAAAAATATATCAAACAGGTAAAGTAAGATCAATAATTATTAGACACACAAGTATAATTAGCCTTGGCTTATTATGATATATAAAATAATCGGGGGGAAAAAAAAGCAGTCTCAAGTACTTGAGATTCAGATTCAAAAAGTTCCACAAACTTGACTAAAATGTTCTGTGCCACTATGCCTATGAAATAATATATAAGTTCAGCATCTAATAATTGGCTATCGTTGAATTTTTAAAGTGGGGAGAAGGACATAATTACACCAAATTCATTATACTCACATCCCACGTTTTTCCTTCTCACCATTTCTGGATTCCCCTCCACCCTCATTTTCATCGCTTTTCCTCAATCATCCCACCCTCTTTCAGCCTCCTTATTATAATGACCACAGTGAGAAATAATAATAAAAACCACATGACGGTATTTCCTTATCATTTTAAGTATTTAAATTGAATTCAGGTGAGAATGTCTACAACCAATTAGCCAAGAGTTCAATCCTTGTGAGGCCCCAATGTATGGATTTTCAGGTAAAGGAACACGTTAGAGATTATCAATAAAACTATTCATGAACCTTCACTAAACATTTACATTTGATTGAAACTTTCTTGACATAAACACAACAAGTGTTTGCTCATATTGCTGGGGTTACTGAAAAGCAACAAGCCACAAGTATTACACAAGCCATGCATGCACAAAGTACATGCAGTACTAGTTATTAAATTACTAAAATCTACTTTGTAACAGGTCTAACTTGATAATATTATACTGAACTTCCAAACATGAATAGGAAGGAAATTGTAAGTGTATAGGAGTCTAATAACAAGATAGTTACTAGTTAGTTAGTCTGTTAGTCAGATTCTAACTAATTACTTTAGTGATTACTCATGTATAAATAGATCCTATTGTACTACACTTTCTGATATATGAAAAATATACCTTCCCTAAAACACTTATAGAAACTAAAGTGGAAGTTAGAGTCAAACCTCACCAATGGCCTTCCCCTTAGACCATTTGATTGGAATTTCTAGGATCCTTTCAAATAGCTGCACAGAACTCCAGCCAGACACATCAGTAAAAGCAATCCATAAAACTAAATTGACAAAGAAATAAATTAGAATTTTGTATTACAATAAACCTTACCGAGACAAACAGATTATCAATTTTTATATTGGCATGCCATTTCTGCTCAATAGTGTCAACAAAAACATTGGCAGACAACCACCCACCATCTTCAGCCATTATATCTGATCTCCAGGCCTTACAATGTCCACTGAGCTGTACATGCACACGGCTATAGAGGTTTTGGAATCTCACAAGCCCATTGACATTCTCCATCTCCCTAACAGTTTATAAACAGAAGCACTTGTATTGATGCAGACCAGACTTTTCACTTTGAAAGCTATATTTCAGTATAAAGCATCTATTATCCTGTATAGAATCAAGCTGCAACTAAATGAACATACTCTATAATCTGCTAATCCCCTAGGAAACCTTGCTTCTAGCTCTGATCTTAATTATTATAGGAGAGAACAAAAAATATGCTCGATCCAATTAAAGGTACAGTAGAGACATAACAAAGTAAAACAAGAGGATTGACTGTAACAAGACAAAAAGTATATTGGTTTTCCTTTATTTTTTAACGAGAAGTGCAGAGTAACATGGTTTGAACATCCAATGCCAGGGAAGATTTCTATTGAATACAATACAACATAAATTTGACATGTTTCTGGCTTATGCTAATATCTGGATTAGTTTCTTGTTAAATGCCAAGGAGGGCTTATTAAACATGTTGACTGTATATCCACACTCTTAAAAGCATATTTAGTTATCATGCCATTAAAAAAAAAAAGAATAACATTTAACAAAATCCCCCAAATATCTAAACTACATTTGAAATCATCATGTAGTGGAGAGTTTGTCCATCAGTTCGTCTTTAAAGTGATTAAGTAATAAATAAGGAGATTTCCTCTCACCTAACTTCTATGTCACCATAGGCAAGTAGCATCACTGTTGCACCTTTGAAATGAACAGAATCCAATGTAATTGGAAGCAACTTAGTCATGCCTTCCGACTGAAGAGCATCTACTGTACTGAAATGCTCAGCAACAAGATCTTCGACTTTGAGATATGCCTGGGACTTCAACTTTTGTACAGGACAAGATAGAATGCAAAATAACGACTCAATATTTCTAAACAATGAGGTTAAGCCAAATTTTACCAAAAAGGGCTCAATTGAAATTTGAAGATATGTAGCCATCTGTGGACTAGGCTTCACAAAATCTGGATCTCCAGATGTCAAGCTTCTTTGGCCCGTGGATGTATTATCATCAATTTGATTACCAGTAACATGAGATCTCAAATTCTCTTTCACAAAATCCACAGTAGAGAGCAGATTTTCACATTTACTCTCTCCTTTCTTCAAAGTAGGATCCAGGACAGAATTGAAAGAATTGGAATGTACACTAACATTTTCATTTTTTGATGCAGACCAAACTCCTAGATCTCTCATCTGTGTGACTCTTTCTCTATCATCACTTCGCTTTTCATCACCCGTGGTAACATATTTTGCATTATTGTCAGACTCACTTTCCATCAAAGAGGCATCATGGTTCATAATATCAGCACATTCAGAAGGTGATGAAGCCTCCCCAAACTTCTCATGTGATTGACCACAAAAATAAGCATGAGCTGCTGATGCGCTACGTTTAAGAATTCTTCTTTTGATAGCAACAACAGATGCACTGGTATCATTCCCATTAGCCTTCCTCTTAAATTTTGGGTTCCTATGTCTTTTTGATTCTCTAGGCTCTGAACCTGGAAATTTCACTCCAAACGATTTTTCCAAATCTGCATGTTTCGTATCATAATCAACCCCTGAGTCCATGCAATGATGATCATGCCTTCCCTCATTCATGCAGTAAAAGGATTTGGAGTTAGGTGACTCTGTGGATCGAGATGCAATCTCCTCCAAAGCATTGCCTTCAGATAGACCAATACTATTCTCAGAAACTATGTAACCAATCTCTGCAGCTTTCCTAGCTGCATCATCCCTTTCTTTAGCCCAGCGAGTAGCTGCTTCTTCTCGTGCAAGCCTCCTGATTTTTGTACGACGATCAATCCGTTCCTCAGTTGAGAAGTGCCTTTGTCCGCCCCCTTCAGATGATGGAATTCCTAACCAAGTATAGTCCTTCTTTTGCACTACTAATATACTTGGATGTGACAAAACTGCATCAATCACCAACTTTCTCCTCCTCAGACTTGCAAAAGGATGAAGACGAAGTTTAACTGTGGGAGCCTCACCACAAGAAAATTCTTCCTTATGCGGTCCAAATGAACATGACTCCAATGTAATGCTCAATGGTGAGATTCTTCGGACTTTGCCAAACTCAACTTCACGCTGAATGTGTTCACTGATTGCAGAACAAACAGAGGGCAATAGCTTGGCTTCAATAAAACTCTTAGCTTTATTCTGCCCATACCATGCCAATAGGCATAGCCCAGAGATAACTGCTGTATAAATGGTTGCCCTGATTAAAAGCAGCCCTTCACTCCACAGAGGGGTCAAATAACTCACCAAAGCCTTACCTCGAGAAAATGGTTCCTTGAAGCATCTCAACCTCGATCCACTTCTCGAAATAATGTCTCTCCTCAGAAACTCTACATTTCGCCCACAAAAATGAGTTCTTCTTACTGAAAGCCTAAACGCTTGGTTTACTGAATGAGTTCTTCTTACAGATACAATGCATCTACGAACATCCCTTTTTGGGAACTGATTTCTTTCTATATTAAAAAGCTTCCTATTGCTGCTGCTGGTACCTTCCAAAGAGCCATGAAGCGAAATCCCAACAAATAAGCTGTGTGATTTAACACTCATTATATTCTGTCACAGATCACCTCATTTTTTATGGATCATTGTCTTTCAGGGACCAAGAAGCCTTTCTTCTCAGTCCCTCAATAGCCTATGGAAGCAGCCAGATAAATAGATTCATTCAACCAAAGTTCTTTCGTACATCATGAAAAGGAACGAATTCTGAAATTGTAATGACATTGAATGCAACCTGCCACTGAAGATACAGACGAAGAAGGGAGAGTCCAAAATTTTGGCAGTTGAATTTTTTTTTCTGTCTTTTCTCCTTTTGTTTTACGTGTATGAGACTGATTTGGAGTTGCGAGAGGAAGGGGGAAGAATTTGATACTTGCTTGAATTGATTGGCTGTGGTAGGAATAAGCAAGTAAAGGCATATTTGATTACTTGGCTTGAGGGAAATGCCTTTGCGGTGTTTTGTAGAAGACGATAATGAAGATGCATGAATCACGGTTGATACAGTGAGGATTCCATCTCACAGTTCGCGAAAATAGCGCACTCAATAGGCAATGCTGAACCTCGCCGTTATATTCCCCTTCAATCTCTCTCAGAATCTCTATCTCCTTGACTGAAAGCATCTTACTATCTTAGACATAACATAACCCCTTCACATTTATTCTTACTATTAAAAAATTACTTAAAACTAGTTAATATTAAAATAACCATTTCATAAACAGTCTAATCATTTCCAATCAAGAAAAAAGAAGGGTAAATTACTAAATTACACCTCATCTCTTTGAGAGATGCAAAAAATAATCATCCATTGACCATTTCTATCAATATTATTTATTTCAACTTATAAAAAAATTCCATTGATTTGACAGTAAATAATCAATGTAAAAAGAATTAGCTAAAGTAAAATAATAACTCCTCATTGTAGTAAGCGAATCAATACAGCATAAAAAATTGTCTATTTTCATTTATTTTAAATGGAGGAATTTAACTTGGAATCCAATACCACTATAACAGCACATCAAGTGATACTGCTGCTCAGTACAAGAAAATCAAACTCGCTCCGCAGTAGCTCTAGCTACATGCGGCTCTTCCCATCACATACCAAATCAAGATGGTTAAAAAGCCAAAAAAAATTCAGGAGGATTACATTATGACTTCTAAGAAACAGACATACAAGAAGAAACTTCAACTCCTCTCAGTCAAAACTCAGCTAATTGATCAGACACAAGGACAAACGAACTAAAAGACACAACTATGCAGTCCTACTACATCTTACAAGCTAAGAGTTTCGGTGGCAAAAAACGCATGTCATGTCCCAATAAAAAACTAAGGACTCAGGTCCATGGCAATACGACTATTAGTCAACCGGAGCCTAAGAAATCCCACTGTTCATTAGGCTCCGTCATATGAACAAGAAATACATATTCCTGTATCAATCTTGATAGAGTTCTTTTACCGCACTGGTTGCTGGTTATAATGGTTCTTCTCTTTTTTCTTGGCAGCAGCGAGCCTTGCGCTCCTTGCTGCAGCTTCTTGGGCAGCAGCTCTTGCAGCACCATCCATTTCTTTACCAGATTTCTTCTTCTTTGCGGATGCAACTTTCTTGAGACGCTCTTTCACATCAACAGTGGACTTATCATCCTCTACATTTTCTGTGCCAGTAATCTCATCGGGCTCATTGTTTGCATCTGTAACATTTGGTTGATCCTGAGATTCTTTCACCTCCTTGGAAGCTTTATCCTTCTTTTTCTTCTTCTTGGCACTTTTGGACTCTGCATTGCTATTTTCCTTCTTTTCTCCATCTCCAACAGCCTCAGCATCTTTATTATTCTGAGGCGCACCTGCAAATGCAATTTGATGTAGTTTGAGCAGAAACGAACCATTTGCTTCTTTTATCTTTTGGACAGAATAAGTTTGAACAGAAACATAATGTCTTGCTGAATTGAAAGACCAAAGATTTTAGAAAAGATAATGAGAAATCTTGAACAAAAACTATTACTTTCGCAAAAGGACAATGCACAAACAGTATAACTTGGCACCCAATAACCTACCCTAACTTATAATCTCAAAGGACCAAAGTTCTTCATGGTTACCTTGCAACTCATCTTGGCCATTGCTTTCTTTCTGTGTAACTCCAAAATCAGCGAGAAGTGCATCAAGTTCAGCAAGCTCCTTTTTCTTCCTTTCTTTTTTGGAAAGTTGTCGTTCAGCCTCCTTAGGTGCCAGAGAAACTTCACTAGGCTTCTTAGCCTCAGGTTCAGAGTTCATAGTGTGTTCTGGTTCATGATCATGCTCATCTTCCACATCATCATCGCCTTCATCTAAAACATCTTCCTCACTCTCACTATCCTGTGATCCCAAATATTATCAATTCCAATTCCATAATATAAAATCTAGAAACGTTGCAAGATTGTTTCCAGCTATCTACTAGTAGAATGATAATGATAACAAGTAAATATACTGATAAGTTACTGTGAACCTACATCGCTAACATTGAGTTAATTACGAAAATTTAGAGGCATCTCATATTTAAGCTTATTTCTGTTATTCAAGAGATCGAGATTAACCAATATATATAACCAGAACAAATCAAATGCTGTCAGAAAAGAAACTTCCAATCTGTCCAAAGATAAAACACGATTTTCTAATGACAGTACCTCCATGAATCAAAGGCATGGTAAGGCTTCAGGTTTCATAATTTAGGAAGACACTCAAAATTTCCCTTCTTTTTCACACTACATAATGGAGGCATAATATATTCTTGAATAGACAAGTACCAACTCCTTTGCAGGATTCAATATCTAACATCAGATATACAGACATACACAATACGAATTCTCACTATGTAAGTTCAATTCAAACAAAAACATTGTCATACGCTTTAATCAATTTTCACACACAGCTAAGTTCATTTCAAGCAGAATCAATTTTCATACAACCAAACACACAGACACACGTGGGCGCACAGATGCACACTCACACACACACATACATATAACAGGCATAGAAACAGAAAGCAAAAAACAAAATGCATTAAAAATCCTCTGCAGAAACTAAAGAGAGGAAGAAATACAGGAAGAGAAGAGGTCAGTCAGTAGTCAAAGAGAGAGAGAGAGAGGGAGGGAAGAACAGAGTAAGATTTCCTCCATTACGTTCACAGTTCCTCACAAATAACCAGTTGAAAGCATGTCACTCTCGCCCTTGTTAAAGATAAGAGATTATTATCAAAATACGCTTCTTTTGTTTTTCCCATTTTTCAATATTTTCAGTCCACCTCCCACAAAACAATAAATCAAGAATCTAACAAAACCACGACTATTGCTTTCATCATATAACAACCATGCACCAGGATATCGTATAATATCATCAAAACATTCAAAAATAGATGTAGCTGAAATAAGGATAACCAAATGAAGGGATCATATTTCTTTTTCAAAGTAGTTAAGAAAAGTTAATTGAACACCAGAACCCCTAAAAGAAGAATGTAGACCCAATCACATCTTCAATAACAAGAACACCAGTGCACATGTGTACCATCAAATTTAATTTCGACAATGGGATCCAATCACAATCAATGACAACAGTTGAAATAACTGAATCCCCACCTCCAAAATGCTCGGTTTCTCCTGACTCTGCTCTGGCTCAGAAACACCCCAGACAGACTGAAGCGGGGCAGTGGTGGAATAATAGTCGTCATCGTCATCAACATCCGCCCAAGATTTCGCATTCAATGGGGTGGGAGCCCAGAACACCTGGGGTTCGGGTTCCTTAGATTGAGCTTGTGATTTGGACGATCCCTTGCTCTTATGTTCCTTGTCGGACTTTTTCTTCTTCTTGAGAGTATCGAGCGCTGCAAAGACATTTGAGTTCTTGATCATCAACGAACCTTCGTCTCTCCTGCTTCCACCCCCTACCATTTCTTTATGGCCAGATCAAGCACAAGCACAGTGACGAGGTATTGACGAAGATATTAGCAGGAGAAACGTGTAATTATCAAAAATAGGAGCTCTCCAGTTCAAACTTATCGCGGTAACCTCGAGGGTTGTAGTTTCAAATCGAAAAAATTCCCAGTCACGTATTTCGCTGAACGAAAGATCAATCAAACTTATCTTGAATGGTAATACAGGATAAAAAATCTGAAGCGTTTTCTTCGCGTCGGAAAATAAAATTAACGCCAATTTGTTATTAATAATAAATAAATCAAAGGCTCTTAGAGATCTGATATTCGCAACTCGATAGATAAATTCAGATTTAGAATTTCGATTAAAAGCTTCAGATGAATAAACAGAACAAGCTGGGGACGGAAGTTATGGCTCAATCGTCTCTTCGAAAGGTGGAGACAGGAGAAAAAGAGTGAGACACGAGCGACGATGAATTGCTGCGAGACTTCTAGTTTCTCAAAGCTAGGGTTAAATACTTAAATTGAAGATAATAGGCTAAAGTGCGAATTTGGTGGTCCCAAATCAATTTTATATTTTTTTTTTGGGTAAATTACACTTTGGTACCCTGTGGTTTGACCCTATTTCACTTTGGTACCCTGTGGTTTGAAACTTGACACTTTGGTACCCTGTGGTATTCTCCATTAACACTTTGGTACCCTTTAGAGCTATTTTGTAATTTTAACCATAATAAATTTTACAAAAATTACATATTGACCCCAAAAAAATTTTAAATTTTTCATTTTAGTCCCTATATAATATGTATCCAGGGACCTATTTGTAATTTTTTGAAATTTTTTTGGGGTCAATATGTAATTTTTGCAAAATTTGTTATGGTTAAAATTACAAAATAGCTCCAAAGGGTACCAAAGTGTTAATGGAGAATACCACAGGGTACCAAAGTGTCAAGTTTCAAACCACAGGGTACCAAAGTGAAATAGGGTCAAACCACAGGGTACCAAAGTGTAATTTACCCTGTTTTTTTTTCTTGAATTTGGTTTTGTATCTTTGCTCCAAGTCTCAAATCAGTCCTATTCCTATATTTTTTTTTGTCTCACTTTGGTTCTATATGTTTTGAAAACCTCTCACTATTAGTCCTTCGTCCATTTTAAATTATAATTTAGTCCTAAAAACTTCAAGTCCCTTTCACTTTAGTCCCTAACTATCAAAGTGAAAGTGAAAAAACATTTATGAAGATTTTCAAACCTTACATCTTAGTTCATAATCTATGAATTCTTCATGAAATTGAATAGAAATGCAAAAACAACACAAATTAAAGTAATTGACAATGGGACCACTGAAAACGCAGAAAATTTAAAATTCATCAGAAAATGCCCCAAACTCGCTGAAAAATGTACGAAAATCGCAGAGAAACTCAAGAACTCATTCAAAAACCTCAATCCTCATTGAAATCTTACTCAAATAATCATCCTCAAATGCTTTAAGAAAGAATCTTCGGAAATCCAAACTTTTGAGGAGGGAGTAGGGATGGCAATATCCGTACCCTATCTGTATCCGATGGTTTTGCCACTATCCGTATCCGTTCACTCTATCCAATATCCATACCCTATTTGTATCCGATAAATTAATATCTGTATCCGTATCCTATTCGATATCTGGTATCCGAAATACCCAAATATCCAAAAAAAAGTATAAATATAGGATAGGGTATCCTATTTTATAAATTGGATATACCGGATACCCGATATCCAATACCACTAACTAAAATAAAAAAATAAAATTATGATTTATTTATATTTTAAATTTCTTTTTTAAAATAAAACAATTAAATATAAAGTAAAAAATGATTATATAAAAAAAAATATAAATATAATTAAATAATTATATAGAAGATATTAAATTGAATGTAAAATATAAAAATTAAATAAATAATAGGGTATCGGATATCCTAACTATCCGTTCATTTCGGACGGATATAGGGTATCCGAAGATAATATCCGTATCCGCCCAATATCCGAAAAATATTTAATTTTCACTACCCGTATCCTATCCGATATTCGGTATCCGTCGGATACCGGATAATTTTTTCAGACGGATATGGACGGGTACCCTAAATAACCTAAACCATTGTCATCCCTAGGAGGGAGGTGATAGAAGAAAGTTTGGATTTTCGAAAATCATTTCTTAAAGTATTTGAGGGCGATTATTTGAATAAGATTTCAGTGAGGATTGGGTTTTTGGATGAGTTCTTAAGTTTATCGACGATTTTCGTACGTTTTCCGACGAGTTTTGGGCATTTTCCGTTGGGTTTTAAAATTTTTGCGTTTTCAGTTTTTAACCCTCTGTCATTTGCTTTAATTTGTATTGTTTTTGCATTTCTATTCCATTTCATGAAGAATTCATGGATCAGGGACCAAGATGTAATGTTTGAAAATCTTCAAGGATGCTCTTTCACTTTCATTTTGATAGTCAGGGACTAAAGTGAAAGGGACTTGAAGTTTTCAAGACTAAATTGTAATTTAAAATGGACGAAGAACTAATGGTAGGAGGTTTTCAAAACATATAGGACCAAAAATAGGACAAAAAAAAGATATAGAACTAATTTGGGACCTGGAGTAAAAATACAAGACTAAATTCAAGACAAAAAAAAAATATAAGAATAATTTGAGACCAGAAACAAGATTTCAGGACTAAATTTACACTTGGACCATGATAATATGATGAAAGCCGGAAGGATTTTTGCCTTTTATATAGCCATAGCCCGTAGGTGTGATGGATTAAAAAAAAAAAAACTAAAATCAACCCAGTCGGCAGTGGATGTAAAATTGTAAATTCCTGACCTCTAATGGATCCTTAAAATGTTAAAAATTAAAATATATAAGTTAATTTTTTTAAAAAATTGAATATTATATTTATTAGTTTTTAAAAATATTAAATAATATACTTATTAATTTTAAAAAAATAGTATACTCATTATTCTTTAAAAAAAAATTAACAAGTGATGAATTAAGTTATTGTCGGGGGTCATTATCTTATTTAGATGAGGCAACTCTTGGACGAAAGTTACCTGCAAGTCAATGAAGAACAGGGATGGCCATGTAATTCACCTCCGATACTAAAATCAGATATCTGGATTTACTAGAGAAATATAGGCTAAGTGAGTGTAGTGAGCCTACCTTGTGTGAGAGGAATCCTGCCTATTTTATATTAAGCCGGAGATAGGTGTTTTAGAGAGTGTGGGCGCCTAATCCGAGGGCGTGATTTTATGTATTTATTAGTGCCCTGTGTTCCGTTTTCTGAATGTTCTCTTCGTTGTCTTCGTCATGTCTATTCTTGATTTTTGGCGCCTTGATGATTGTTGTCTTTCAAGGTGCCTTTTTGCGCAAAGAACCCTCTTGCATTGATTGTCTTGATATAAGTCTCATGAATGTTTGTTTTGCTACTTTCGTTGTGTTTCTTAGCGTCTAAACACCTAAAGGCTCCCAAGGCGCCTTGGACACCGTGGCACCTTGGTGATAGGTGTTTTAGAGAGTGTGGGCGCCTAATACGAGGGCGTGATTTTGTATATTTATTAGCGCCATGTGCTCCGTTTTCTGAATGTTCTCTTTGTTGTCTTCGTCATGTCTATTCTTGGTTTTTGGCGCCTTGATGATTGTTGTCTTTCAAGGTGCCTTTCTAGGCAAAGAACCCTCTTGCATTGATTGTCTTGATATAAGTCTCATGAATGTTTGTTTTGCTGCTTTCGTTGTGTTTCTTAACGTCTAAACACCTAAAGGCTCCCAAGGCGCCTTGGACACCGTGGCACCTTGATTTAGTTGAACCTTTTGCGGTTCGGTTGTTGTTGGGCCTGAAGCCGCTTGGCTATTGGATCTATTTAATTATTGGGCCTATTATCAACAAGTATACTATTTAATTATTTCAAAAAATAAATTATATATTTTAAAGTTTTAAAGATTAAATTATTATTTTATTCTTTTTTCTATTTAATAATGCTTCTTTCTTTTTTCAATGAAGTGCATGAATTATAACACATTAAAGTCATTAACACCAGAATGGTATCGTGTAACTCGTGTTTGAGTTTGTCAATTTCGAGTGTTGAAAGAAAAGTAAAATAATATATTGTTTACGATTGAAAAACTTAAAATTTCACAAAACTAAATGAGAGAGATGCATTAACTAATCAGATTTAGACAACTGAAATTTACAATTTTCGCACGCCGAAAAGATTAACAAAACGAAAACAGAGAATGTAACATGACAAACGTATAAATGCATGATATGGAATTCTCATCCTTCGTAACCTTGTTACATGTATAATCGATACATACAATACAAGTATCAAATTTAACAGACCGAGTGCTAACTACTGAGTGCCTCTGCAGAGATGAATATTATATATCGCAAGAAAAGTAATAGTGAAATACGGTAGACTTATATCACCAGTAGTAGTAAGAAGGCCATCACTTGTGTCTTCATTTTCATTTTCATTTTCACTTTTGACCTTCGGATGACTATGCCACAAAAAATAGGAAAACCATAAGAAAAAATATTAATACAAAGAATATTTTGATCATCAGCCATCTGTTAGAAGATATGCTGTTCAGATATTTTAACAATTGCCCCTGTGCTCCCTCCACGTTTGCCAACGTATCATCCATGTTCTCATCAATCCTGTAAACAAGTACCTTAATCAATCTCTCGCTCTAAATTCAACTGCCAGATATAAAAAAGACCATGCAAATAATACTGCATTCGACTGGCTAGCAATCGATGTATGCGTATGTAACTCTCACATGAAATATCGAAATTTCAAATGAATATAGGATTTCCCCTCTTCCTGGAGTTACCCGCACCATAAAGGATTGAAGATGATATAAAAAAGCTATAATCTTGCTATCTACCGGAAATAGGAGAAAGTAGTCTAGAATCAGTCAACGCCTCAGAAAAAGAAAATTTGAGAAACTACATATACCCTAAGCTATAGCCTAATATCAACTTTGGCATACAAACTTCAAAACGAATCCTTTGAACTCCCTCTAAAATCTAAACTAATTAATCAGTGAAAATATGAACTGGTAGTTAAAATTACCATCCAGAAACTTATGTCTCCATCCTCTTGCTAAATTTTCCACTTGCTTAAGGCATCACATGATAATCAGATGACGTTTTACTTTTTGTGATAGTTTATAAGGATTACATGTTGAGTATTAAAAAATCATGTATTAAGGTTATATAAGTAATTTTCACAAAATATAACAGATTCAAGACCTATACTACATTCGATGCCTCGATGGCACGAGATTCTAGAAACAAAGGTTTCAATGCCTGGCTCTACTTTTTCACCAGCTAAAATCATCCAATCAGTATTTTTACTATAGCACAGTATGAATTATTAGACATCCCATGTATATTTAAAACCCAAGATATCCTCCAAAAGCATACTAAAAGAATTATTCACTTAAGTTTTTAAATTTTTCCATTATCAGCTATCCACATACACGTCATCCTAAAGCATAGCCGTAGAAACCAAACCAGATGCTAAATAGGTATGAAAACAAGATAATTGATTCAAACACCAAACCATCGATTCACTCAATCATTTTTAATTAAACAATAATAAACAGAATTTAAATTAAACAAAGTATAATACCTTTGAATAATGAACAACTATAAGAAAAAAAATTAAGATATGTGAACTAAAATATAAATTTAATAATTATGAAGAAATCTGCCTCAATTGACCAGAGCCAACATTTGGCCAAAAAAAAAGGACCAGAGCCAACACAGTTCAACAACAAAATTATCCAATTTATAGAACTAGATCAGTTCAACGGTAAGTTCAGTCCAGTTTGGTGAATACTACCTATATTTTTAAAGCATTACATACATATGATCTAAATCTCCTGGAATTGCAACAATAATTAATTCTTCAAAAACAACCTTAGAAGTTAAAAGAGCCCCACTTATAGGTTACCAATGCCCCACTCAGTAAGTTGGAAATCAAGCAATTCAAAGTTCCAATAGCAAGGCATACGACCAAATAGTCAATATGCATGAGGTAAAAATTTAAGTCATTCTTAAGCAATACTTTATCGAATGCCCAGAGATTTACATATACAGCTATAACTATGCATAATACAAGATTATTAAGTTAATCCCTAAACTTATCTCAAAACTCATTTAATAGGCTTAAACTCATTTGAAATGCATAATAATTGAAGACTCACGTGATCTGAAATACTAATAGTATCATGCATTGCACATCATACTATATCATAACAGAATACAATGTGATAAGAAACAATCAGCATGCAATTACATAGCACACAAATGAGGCATATAAGAACCTGATAGCAATCTCTCCTTGTTGGGAAACAAGCGTCGCCAATTGATTAAAGATGTTGCTCAATTCATGAATAGTGGATTCAACATTCTGAAGTGCTTCAGCTCTGCTTTGCATGTAAGTGTCTTGCAATGGAACCATTTGCTGCTGTTGTTGTTGCTGCTGCGACAGTAATGGTTGACTCTCCCCATCCTCCTGCTTCCTATGCAATTAACACAAAGGTTTAAAAGGTTTAAGTTGAACAAAGCCAGCGTTTCATAATTAATGCTACCCAAACTGACTTATTGTTCAGCAAAAAACACAACTAGAAGCACATTCAAAATATTCATTCATAAATTAAAAAAAAAACACACACACTAATTTTCATTAAAAAAAAAAAAACTCACTAATCATGAATCATGACCCTTAGCCATACCAGTAATTTCACTCTGTAAATTAAATAAAGCTAATTCAGAAAAAGGAAATCTTGTAAATTTCTGCATTTGTACAAAGAGATCTGAGATATCAGAAACAACACTGCAGGAGAGAGAGAACCAAAGCTCAATGTCAAACAAGTATGAGTAACAAGTAGAAAGGAGCAATGGTCCAGACGTACAGTAGTTGTGAATCTTCTGATGTAATCCAGCAATCCAAGATTCTAAAATATACTTCAACACACTTTTTTCGAAACCAAAACAAAAATGCTTTCATGTTATTTATTTTTATTCTGCCAGAAATGACAGGGTCAACAAGAGCCGCTGGTTTCATTTATCTTTGGGAAAAAGGTATGTAGATATTACATCAAATCATGCATACCTGAACAGCCTTCATGAAAAAAGCAAACGTATTCTTGACTACAACCAATCAGGAAAAAACGATACTATAAATAAATAAAGGCATAAGCATGACTTACTTGGGAAACAACTGAGACGAAGATGGTGATCCGCTAGCCCATGGGGGAGCTGGGGCATTGGAAGCACTAGCTGCCGACCTTGCAGCCAGGGGACGTTGACGGACGAAAGGATTTGCAGCATCCTTGGAAGCAGTGGAAGAAAATAATTGTCTTCTGTTCTCATGTACTTTCAAGTTCTTCACAAAGCAATAAAGATTACATCAATCAAAGAAAATATAAAAAATGCGGGGAAAACACTTGGCTAAGTGACTGCCAAAAAAGCAGCAACACAATATACAACAATACTTTTTGGGACATGCACCTAAGTGGGTGAACACACCTCTGTTCGCATCGTGAGAACTTCTTTAAACTCTTTTGTAGCGCTCATTAATCGGGTTTTAAGGTCATCCACAACAGTGGTTGAATGACTAGTTGTGTCACTGGAGATATTTCCGCTCTCATTTCTAGAGTTACTGTGTAGCTGAAGATCCACAACGGCAGAGTTCAGTGCAGTGATATCTTGCTTAATAACGGCTGTAAGCTCTTGGATTTCCATGGTGGGATCATCAAAAACCGAAGTCCTTTTTGCCACTACACATCAAAATGAAGGCAAAACTAGTGGTCATCAACTGCACGCTTTCTGTGAAACAGTATTCGAATCCACATTCTTCCCCTAATTATAAAAGGTCGTTCCTCCTCTTTTTCATTCCCTTATTTTATTTTTCTTTTACCCGTTGTAGTGGGAATAATAACATGGGGAAGTAGATTATGAGGCTTAAACACTAGTCTGAAAATACATATGATAATTTATTTATCAATTCAGAATAATTTACATTAAATGCGAGGCTCCCTTCCAATTAGTGTGCCTATGACCGATGGAGAAGAGAAAAATGCGTAAAGGTAAAAACAGCTTAGTGTAAACATTTTCTGAGAGCTTGATTCAATTACTTACACTTAGCCAGCTTAGCAAGTTTCTGTGACGTCTGATGTATCCCATATCCAATCTTGGAAGCCCTCCTATTGAACTCTGACTGAATTGCGACAGCAGATCGCTGTTCCTCCGATCTTGAACTACTACTTGGTCCATTCGGCGCCGATCCTGATGGCACAGACTTCTTTAACCTCTCCGCAATACTCTGGAATTCCTGTGTCCGATCCCGGAACGATGATTGCGCCGATTTGACATGCATTTTTCTTACCCACGTTTCCGGAAAATCTCAGAAATCGATACGATTATCAATTTGCTCGTAAAATGTGAGATCCGCAGACCCAGCACCGGAGACCGAATTCACTCCGGCGGGGACCGATGAATAACGACGAAAGGGGAACCCGAAACCCTAGATCTAACCTGAAAGTGCCAATGATACAACAACGACTAGGAATCGGAATTCGATTGAGTACAGCTCAAAGGTGAAATTGGAACTTGAAAGCTTCGTTACCATGAAAGGAGATCGAAGGACGAGCTCTGGTTTATCCAATTGGAGAGGATTATTATTTGGCACCAAGATAAAGAACGTAGAAATGGCTGAGTGATTAGTATCAAATCACATAATTCTGACCTTGTTCGTATTTATAGAATTACTATTACTATTTTATTGTTTGATTATTATATATTATATTAGATTCTTTTTTTTTTTTGGCCAATTATATTATATTAGATTCGTATTATTATGTTTTAGGACAATTGTGAAACGGTATTTCAATAAACAAAATTATGAGTTTGGGCCGGTGAGTGATATAGGTTGGTTCGAGTTGAAAATTTTTCAACGGCTTACGGCGTATTGGGTTAGCTTTTTTCTCTTTATTTTTTTATTTTTGAAAAATATTAAATCAAATTATAATATAGAAAGGAAATTATAAATAAAGCCCTATTATTTGGCCTATTCAAATCCTGTCTCTTTTTCTCTCTTCTCTCTTGTTCTTTTTTTAAAAAAAAAAAAATAGGTTACTTTTTATTAAAAAACGTGTAAAATGAAAGAAAACATATGTCTATAGCCCCTCTCTCCCAGGGCTTTTTGTATCATTTCTATTATAGAAAAGATAAATAATATTTACAATCATTTAGATAATTTAAATTATTTTTTTTAAACAAAAATTTAGGTGAATGGGCTCTCGGAGACTCATTAAGGTCAGGGCATGCCTCCAGGCGCTTAAAGAGACATTTATAGATCGCCTACCACAAGACCCTCACATTTATAGCGGGATTCGAACTCACGACCTTATGGGTTATGACTTATGAGTTAATTTCTTACCAACTAGACCAACCTTTGTTGGTTAAATTTAAAAATACATAGATAAAAATATTAATTTTGCTTTCAAATTTTACATCAATTATTAATTTTATTCCCAATATTTTATATTTTAATCAATTTTATCGTTTGACTAACTTTTTTCAATAAATTAATGACATACCGCTTTCTTTTCAATTTGAGTTAGTACTTGAGTTTCTTTTTTATCAATTTTACATTACATATCACTGCACATATATTTGGTCATTAATATTTGGATAAAGTAAGAGAAAATGATAAAATTGACCAAAATGTTAAATATTATGAACGAAATTGACAATTAGTGTAAAGATTTGGGACAAAAAAGGTACTTTTTCCTAATACATAAATAATAATCTATAGATATTGTTGAACTAAGGAAAAAATTAAAGCATAATTGATTCTATGTGGTAAACCAAATATATCACTAGGACGAAAATTATTATCGATTTTGGTGTTGTCAATCAAAAATTTATCATTATATTCCTTGCATGTCATAAATATAATTTTCTTCAGATGTCATAATAAATTTGATAATAAATTAAATGTTTTTCGGCAGAGGTATTCAGATCTGAGTTGATATAGTGTTAAAACAAATCTTTCATACATAAAAGGTTGAACCATAAATATATCTTTATAAAACCACCACTAAATTTGAGGGGTGAAAATTTGATTTATTTAATTGAAAAACAACTAAATAAGATGAAATAATGAAAGGAACTGTAAATTGGGTCTAGAAAAAAATAAATTATTTCAACTCATATCAGCCTAGATGGCCAAACCAAAGAATAATTAATGGGTTGGATACTTGGATTGGACAGGCTTCTCCCATTTTCATTTACAAACAATTTTTATTTTTGTTAAAAATATACTTCATTCAACATTTCCTTTTTGTCTTTCAATGCTTCAAAATTTGAATTTAGATATTATTGTCATGTGAATAAATAAGTCAATAGCATTGTTAAAACTTATGAAAGTCATATATTTAACGCTAAAAATTGAAATTAGTATGTATTACAACAAACTAAATTTTAACATTTTTAATTAGGTAATATCTTATGTTATAACTTTAACTATATTATACATTAGACTCTTGAGTTGAACTATATATATTAAGTGGAACCTCAATATATAATACATAGTGTTTTAGTAAAAACAAAGACAACACTAAATAGTGTGGGTTGACAAGTTGGATTAGGTTGAGTGAAGCATAAGTTCTATTAAATTTAGTGGGTTGGGTTCGAAATGCTAAAAACTAAAAACCTTTAATTATTACGAATCAAAATAAAATATTAAGAAAAATATAGTTTTTGACTTTCCACGGAAGAACACAATTTTTTTTAAAATAAAGAAGAAAACATTTTCTTATTGTCAACATGTTATTAACAAATTGAATTTTAACTACTTAAACATATGGATTTTATAATCGGAGTCACACTGCAAAATGACAACTCCTTATAATAAATATTTTAATAATATATATAGTGTTCTTTGTGAAACATATTATTAATTAAAATGATAGGTATCTTACCAAAAAAATAATAATAAAATGATAGGTGATTTAGTTTTTTTAAGTAAAAAGATATTAAAGTTTGATATTAGTGATGACAAAATATTCTTGTGTCTTAAGGTGTGTTTGGATGGAGTGTCAAGGAGATAATGGAGAGGAGTGAAAAAAAAAAAATGTTGTTTGGANTTAAAGTTTGATATTAGTGATGACAAAATATTCTTGTGTCTTAAGGTGTGTTTGGATGAAGTGTCAAGGAGATAATGGAGAGGAGTGAAAAAAAAAAATGTTGTTTGGATGTTTTTTTATGGAGGAGAGGAATGGACAAGGGGTGAGCACCCCCTTGACACCCCAAAATTTATTTTTTGTTGGCAATTGGAAGGTCAAGGATGGACTCGATGGAGTGAACAACTTCAATTTTTTTTTGTGCGCCTCGACAAAAAAAATCTATATGCAATTTTTTTTTCCTTTTAGGGATAGAGACGAGGGATAAAATCATAAAAATCCTCCGAAGATTAGATGAAAATGAGGGTGAAAATCACTTTTCTTGTAAATCTATCATTGAATTTAGGCAAAAGTACTAATTTTGTCCCCAAATATTACACCAATTGTCAATTTCATCTCTAAACTTTTTTTGTTGTCAACTTCGTCCCCAAACTTTACACCAACTGTCGATTTCATCCCCAATCTTTTTTTGTTGTCAATTTCGTCCCAAAACTTTACATCAACTGTCAATTTCGTCCCCGATCTTTCACATTTTCGTCAATTTTATCTTTTGACTAACTTCTTTTAATAAATTAATGACAAATTGCATCCTGTTTTTTAATATAAGTTAGGATTTGAGTTTATTTTTCTATCAATTTTACATTATATATCGTTAGCTACATAGATTTTATCGTCAATATTTGGCTAAAGGAAAAGCAAAGGATAAAATTGACCAAAATGTGAAAGATTAATGATGAAATTGACAATAAAAAAATATTAGGGACGAAATTGACAGCATGTGTAAAGTTTTGGGACGAAATTAACAGCAAAAAAACATTGGGGACGAAATTGACAATAGGTGTAAAGTTTGGGGACGAAATGAGTACTTTTGCCTTGAATTTATTTAAATAATTTTATAACCATACGTAATTACGTATATATTATATAGTTACTTAAATACTTTTTATACATAATTAAATATACAAATTTCTTATATGTTTTTTGTCATTCAAAATTTTTGTATTTAATTTAAAACTTTATCTGTGAAATATGTAAAATAAAATATGAATATTATTGTTGAAAGAATAATAATATTAGACAAATATTCAATTTATTAACATATTATACATGTATAATGCATATAGTATTTCAACTGACTTATTAAAAAGAGTGTGTGTTTAAGTCATATCTATATATTGTGTTAGTGTATATATTGTCAATGCCTTGAATCGATGCGGCTGTCCGATTGAAATTTTCGTCATTGTTGACGAAGTGTTGAAGATTCTCCACGAGATGTGTCGTTGGACTATAAAACACATATGGAGAGAAGCTAATCTCTGCGGTGACCTCCTTGCTGGCTTGGGGCGTGACCAGCGTGACGACGGAAGGGTGGTACTACTTGAGTCGCCGCCGTTGAGCCTTGTTTCTTTGATGATGAGAGACACGATGGGGTTGGGTTCGTCTAGGATTTATGGGGTTGGGTAGGTGGCGCTTTGTCTGGCGTCAATTCTGTTTGCTTTAGCTCTCTGCATCGTTTTGTTTTTTTTGTCTTTCTGCGTCGTTTTGCTGGCCTTGTGCCGTTTTTGTCTTGGCCTAGTTAGGCCCTTTTCCACAAAAAAAGAAAAAAGAAAGAAGAAGTCATATCTATATATAAAAGTATAAATATATAAGAATAAAAAACAAAATAATAAGTTGAGGAGAGAAAGTTATAAAGTTGTCATTGAAAATTATTATATTGATTGATAGTATATCATCATATTTTAAGTTGTAATAGTTCAATTTTGCATAACGTGTATGCTTTTTTCAAGTAAAAAATATAAAAAAAAATAGCATTAACTTAAATTTTCACGAGACATCAACTTTTTTTTTTTAAAAAAAATAAACAAAATAAAATTAGAAAAAAGTGATCATTTTATTGGTTAATTTGGTTAAAAGGTTTAACAAGTTAGAATTAAAAAATACCAAAAATCATATAAATGTGGTCAGTTAATATGACAACAATAGTGATGGTAATGCTATAAATTAAATTAAGTTTGGTAGAAATAATCCAAATACTTCATATGTTCTAACTAAAAATTATTATCCTAGACCTACTTACTTTGATACTCACTTTGAAGAAAAATATTTGTATAATAAAAGTAGTTATTTTGGTGATTCGGTTGCTAATGAAATATAGATGGTGAAAGTGAATATCAAATTTTAAATACTTTGTAAAATATGGCTATGTTTTCTTCAACTTGTAAAATAAAAAAGGTAACCGTGATAAATATATTGCTATGATGATTATTATTGGATTTATTGGACAATTAAAAGGATGGTGGGATAATTAGTTCAAAATGATTTATTTTAGGCTAATGGGCAAATTTGGTCTTGTATCTTTTACTCAGTTCCTAATTTAGTATTGTATCTTTTTTTTTTTGCAGTTTTGGTCATATATCTTTGGAAAAGGTCCCAATTTTGGTCTCATATCTTTTAGTAAAGTTGTAGAATTAGTTTGATATCTCTGCAAAATGATCAACATTTTATAAAGATACGAGACCACTTATAAACCTGACCCAAAGATATAAGACTAATTATGCAATTAACCCAAAGATATAAGACTAAATCTGCAACAAAAAAAGATATGAGACAAAATTGAGTCCTGACCTAAAGATATGAGACCAAAAGTGCAACAAAAAAAGATATAAGATCAAATTGAGAATTGAGAAAAAAAATATTGGACCAAATTTATACTTTAACTTTTATTTTATATCATAAGTGAAATAAAATAACTTAGGAGTGTTTGGTTTATGAAAATATCTCTTATTTTTAGTTATTAGAAATATTTTTCATTTATAAATTTTCAACATTTAGTGAACAAGTTTAGTTCTCAAAGTGATATCATTTTAAAAATGAAAAGCATAAAACATATTTGGTTTAAAAATCTTGAAAAACTAAGAATTATAAAGATATTATTAATTTTTTTATTTTCAATTTTTGTTTTCATTATTAATACTTGATTTTCATAACTTGTTAAACCAAAAATAGTTGAGGGATACTTTTGCCTATCAGAATTGGTAAACAAATAGTTTTTAAACTTATAAGTAGACATATAGATAAATTGTTTAAGAATTTTGGTAAACAAATAATTTTTAATAAGCGATACTTTTAAGTTTTAACTCAAAATAAAGTCCCAATCATGTTTTAAATGATAGTCACTATCTCTACAGTCTACACAGTCCTCACTGTTTACTGTATGATTATTTATAGTTTTTGCTCGTCTTAGGGAAGTGTTAAATCCTGGCCGTTCATATCTCCATCGTCTGTCTATAAGTAATTTGTTCATTATAGACTACGAGGTGCCCATCCATTACCCTCACTAAATATTTTCCAATCTGACGATCTGTACTATGCCACGTACCCAATCACCAGGATCATCATAGTTCACCTATGTTTTATCATTTCAATTAGTTCATGATTTTTTTTTTTACCATTTCGATCTAAACCCTTACTCTTGTAACTGGAGGAAACCCTAGTTCCCGAGTATTGTCCGTCTTCTCCGTTTAAAATTTAATAATAATAAAAGAGAAATCGAAATTATCCGGAATTTTATTCCAAAATCGCAGAATTTTTTTAGGGTTTCGAATGGCTGAGGCGAAATTCAAACAATGATCTATGATTTATGCTCGTGATCTTCATTATATGTTGGAAGAATCGAATATTTCATGGTATGTCGATTGAGGTATGTATCCGGATTACTTTAGTTAGTTTCGTGGTTAATTGTGTGGTACTTTTTTTTTTTTGAATAATTTTACGCCAATGCAAGGGACATTGGGCGCGATCTCAGTTTTTGGGTTGGTTGAAGGATTATTTATTTTTGTTGGTTTGGTGACAGATCTGAAAAACGGGTAAAGGCATGTATGATGGAATGTGAAAATTGGGAAATCTTTGTCTGGGCGTCTCTCCTGCAGATTGTCGATGGAAGGTAGAGCGGAGAATTCCCATGGGGTTCCAATTCCCAAAAAATCAAGAACTTTGGATCTTAAAAGTTTATATAAATCAAAAGAGACGAAGGAGACTCCAAAGAAGAACTTAAAGAGGAAAGGTAGTAGTCATGGGGGTGGTGATGAGAAGAGGAACAAGAAGAGGAAGTCTAGGAAGGAAGTCTCTTTAAAGAGCTTAGAAATTGCTGATGGTAGCGCCAAAAAGATTGTTGATGGAGAATGTCTGGGTGGGCCAAGTTCTGGTAGGCAGGATTTGCATGAATTAAAGTCGGGGGTGCGTCAGAGATCAAGTGGTAATAGTGGTTTAAATAGAGTTTCGCTTAGTCTAGATGATGCTGCTTTTCATATTCCAAAGCGAAAGCGGAATTTTGTTGGTAGAAAGAAACTTGAAGTTTGTCAAGGACCAATTCTGGTAGGCAAAAGTGATCTTGACGATCAGATGACCAATCCTAGTCGGGATGATTTGGATAGGAGGGCTGAGTCGTCAAAAATTAAACAGAAGAGAGATCTTGATGAATTTAAGGAAAATAGGAGTAGTGATTCAAATTCCACTCAGCATTTCAAGGGGAAGGAGGACTCTGCCTGTCATTCTGTTGTAAATAGTGGTAATTCTTCTTTGAAGAAGTCCAGGAAGAAGGATAGGAGGAAGCAAGATTCTTTGGGTCCAGATAATACTAGTCTTGCAAAGAAGTCCAAGCCTTTGATTGATGGTAGTAAATTATCTGAGAAACTACAGGAGTATGATCAGGAGAATCTTGAGGAGAATGCAGCAAGGATGCTATCTTCAAGGTTTGATCCAAGCTGTACTGCGTTTTCCTCTGGTAGTAAGTCATCTACATTACCATCTGCAAATGATTTGTCCTTAGTGTTACATTCTGGGGAGAATCTTGTCCATCCTGACTCCAAGACTCTGTCAGGTGCAGAATCAGCATCTGTTGATGCTGCTGGTAGGATCTTGAGGCCAAGAAATCAGCACAAAGAGAAGGGTCACTCCAGGAAGAGGCGGCATTTTTACGAAGTTTTCATGCATGATTTGGATGCATATTGGGTATTGAATCGGCGAATTAAGGTTTTTTGGCCTTTAGACCAGATTTGGTATTTTGGCCTTATCAATGACTATGATGAGGAAAAAAAGCTTCACCACATCAAATATGATGATCGGGATGAAGAATGGATTAATCTCCAAACTGAGAGATTTAAACTTCTGTTATTTCCTGGTGAAATTCCTGGAAATTCGGGGGGCAAAGGAGCTGTGATCAGGAGCAGGAGTTCGAATGAGCAAAAAGGAAGCAAATCCAGAAAAGAAAAGCAAAGAAGAGAACTGATTCAAGAGGATGATAGCTATGGTGGAAACTGTATGGACTCCGAGCCTATAATCTCTTGGTTGGCTCGAACAACTCATCGGGTTAAATCCTCTTTCCATGGCCTTAAAAAGCAGAAGACTTCTGTGAAATCTCTGAAGTCCGCGTCGCCCTTGTTGTATAATGAGGCTGCTCAGGTACCGGGACATTTAGTAAATAGTTCTTGGAGAGGGGATGGAAGAAATCTATCCAGTGATTCCTTATTGCAAGATAAATTAGGTGATAGTTGTAGAGAGAAGTCCTCACTGCAAAGTGCTAGCTGTCCTAAAGATGGCAAACTGCCTATTGTATATTTTAGAAGGCGGTTTCGCAGGCCAACTCCAATATCTTCTGTATTGGAAGGAAACAATGTTAAAGTTAGTACACCTGGTTCCAGATACTTTAACTCTGTTCTTGGCGGGGTTGTGGAAGTTGAAAAACCAGATGATAGAAGGCTTGAGGTTGATGGGCCTTTTGGGTTCACTTACAATGCAGGCATATTGAAAATATGTTTTCTGGACACGGAATCGGTAGCAGTCAAATTTGAGCTGAACTTTCCAGTACATTTGGTGAGGAATAGCTCATTTGAATTTCAGGATACATGGTTGCTTCATGTTGTAATGCTGCTTCAGTATGGTACACTTATGATTAAGTGGCCAAGAGTTCGTTTGGAGATGCTTTTTGTGGATAATGTTGTTGGGTTGAGGTTCCTTTTATTTGAAGGTTGCTTGATGATGGCTGCATCCTTTGTCTCTTTGGTCCTTAGGGTATTTCATCAATCTGCTGACCGAAGGTTGTATGTTGACTTGCAGTTGCCAGTTACATCTATCAGATTCAAGTTTTCATGTTCACATGACATCAAGAAGCAGCTTGTGTTTGCATTTTACAACTTCTCCAGAGTGAAGAATTCAAAGTGGACCTACATAGATTCTAAACTTAAGAGCTATTGCCAGTTCAGTAAGCAGCTCCTTGTCTCTGAATGCACATATGATAACATACAAGCCCTTCAAAATGGATTGAGTGAGTTATCTACTACTAGTGGCAAGCCCTCCTCGTTCAAGGTACCACTCTATTTTTTCTACATTTTGTGATTGCTACTTTTATGCAACCTCTTCTATTATTGGAATTTAGCGATAATAGTTAATTAGTTGTTCTCTATATCTCAGTATTTAATGTGTATTGTATATTCTTATTTACATTTGATGTATATTTTTGGAGATAAACACTGCAACTTTGTCTTTTTCTGTTGTTAAATTCTTTTGAAGTTGTTCTTGAAACTTCCAATGTTTCATTCAAATAGACGTGTCTTGGATAGTATTTTCCTCTGGGTTTTGAATCAACTAGTATCTTTAACTTCAATAAACTACAGGTCATGCGGAAGAGGTCAAGGCCGGGAATTGCTATTATGGGTGTTCCCAAAGAGTTCACCCTTGTCAGTACTAGTCAATTTTCTGATGCTGGCAAGTGGAAATTTACTCCATTTGCTCTTTCTTTTGCTGCTGCGCCTACATTTTTTATTAGTTTGCATCTTAAGTTGCTGATGGAGCGGTCAGTTGCTCATATAAGCTTGTGTAATCAAATGCCAGTAGATGAGCAGGAAAACACTGGTAATTGCTCTGACATGATTTCTGGAGATACTCTCAAGGAAAGTGTAACAGTTTTCTCAAAGAATGCTTCTTATGCCGAACCTGAGCTGCTAACTGGTCCCTTGGATTGTGGTCATGGAGTTCTTCCTCAAAATAATCAGAACAATGGTCCTCGTGATGTTGGCACTTCTTGTTCTTCTGGTTCGGAGAGGCGTAGTATTATTCAGTTACCAGAGGGGCAATCCCACAATTCAAGGTTAGAACATTGCTCAATGCCTCAAAGTTCTTTGATTGGCAAGGATAAGGCTGGAGGTGTAACCCATTCTTTTCTGGGTGATCTCAGTATTGACATATCTTCAGTGGACCATATTGATAAACCTACAGAGTGTGATTTGCATGATGCTCAACACCCTTCTGATTTAACTTGGAATATAAATGGAGGTGTCCTCCCAAGCCCCAATCCAACTGCGCCCAGAAGTGTTTGGCATCGAAACAGAGCTAGTTCCTCATCATTTGGATTCCCATCACATGGGTGGTCGGATGGAAAGGCTGGCTCTCTTCACAATGGTTTTGGTAATGGACCCAAGAAACCACGGACACAAGTATCATATTCATTGCCTTTCTCTGGTTTTGATTATAATTCAAGGCACAGAAATCCTAATCAGAAAGGGTTTTCTCACAAACGAATCAGAAGGGCCAATGAAAAGAAATTATCAGATATTGCTAGAGGCCCTGAGAAGAATTTTGAATCCTTGTCCTGTGAGGCAAATGTGTTGATTACCCTTGGTGAGAAAGGGTGGAGAGAATCTGGTGCCCAAGTTGTATTAGAGCTTTGTGATCATAATGAGTGGAAACTTTCTGTAAAACTCTCAGGGATTACAAAGTATTCATATAAAGCTCATCAGTTTCTGCAGCCTGGATCAACAAATCGTTACACACATGCTATGATGTGGAAAGGAGGGAAGGATTGGGTCTTGGAATTTACTGATAGGAGCCAGTGGGCTCTTTTCAAGGAGATGCATGAGGAATGCTACAATCGAAACATCCGTGCTGCTTCAGTTAAAAATATACCTATTCCTGGTGTCAGGTTGATAGAGAAGAATGATGAAAATGGTAGTGAAGTTACATTTGTTCGCAGCTCCAAGTATTTCCGTCAAGTTGAGACAGATGTTGAGATGGCTTTGGATTCATTACGTGTGTTGTATGACATGGATAGTGAGGATGAGCAGTGGCTTTCTGACATCCGAAATACTGAAAAAGACAACAGTGACTGGGAGGTGATCTCTGATGAGCTATTCCAGAAGACAATGGACATGTTTGAAAAGGCTGCATACACTCAACAGCGTGATGAGTTTTCTCCTGAAGAAATTGAGGAACTCATGGCTGATATTAGGCCCTTGTGTGCAGTCAAAACAATCTATGAACATTGGCAGCAGAGAAGACAGAAGAAGGGAATGGCTCTAATACGACATTTCCAGGTACTGTAAAGATTGTTCTTATACTCATGGTTTATCTTTTACATTTTAGGAATATGCCATGTAATATGATAGCTAGTTAGCTACCCTTGTCGACCTGGATGGGGGAGGATTGAGGGGGCTTGAGGAGGGAGGAGGAAGAGAGGTTGTTAGCATGTGCTGGATTTATTTAATATTTGATACACTTAAAGTAGTACTTATTTGCAGGAGACTCCAACCTACGGCTAAATTGCTCATGCTACTGCAGAGTAGTGCATTTTTTTTAGTTAATCTATTTACGATGGTAGATTCTGTTGTTTTCATTGGTTGTTATGGCTTCCATGTGAAAGCTATGTAGATTACTCATTAATTTTTATGCAATTCTTCAAAAGGTCTGTCTTTGTGAACATGATTCACACTTCTCAATTAATCATAGCTTGTTCTTTAAAGTCATTTTTGTTTTTTTGCATTTATTGGTGACCAAGAAGAAACACATTTGTGTGATGTGTCATTGGAGTTTCAAAACTAGTAGTCATGTTGTTGCTGCACAATGAAGTGTTGTGGCTGGTCTGTAATAGTTTATGAGGAAATGATACTTTAAAAATGGTGTCCTATCACACAACACAAGACTAAGTCATATTTAAACTTAGTATATTCTATTGGGTCCTGTGGCTGTAACAGTAGACTGTTAGGGTAGCATGAAGTCCTCTGGAAGAGTGATGTCTTTGTTCATCATATTTTCTTTGGGAAATTGTTATTTTTGGCCTCCCCTTGGGTTTCCGCAAGTGCTATCTATATGGGCGTGGTATGGGATTTTGTTTTTGTTTTTGTGGGCTAACTGTTAGTTGTTTATAAATCCATGTCTTGGGATCCTTGTCCTCTCTTTGACTTTGCATTATTTATCCCTTTTTTTAGCTGACATAACAATTCTATAAAGTCTAGTATACTTTTTGATCTTATTTGCTTACATGATCAGCATATTTGTTTATCAATTGCTTGAAATATTATATCATAATTTGATTAATTTCTATGATCTGTTCAGCCCCCTCAATGGGAAAGATATCAACAACAATTGAGAGAGTGGGAAGTAGCTATGACCAATAACAGTATTCCCAGTCCTAATGGCTGCCTGGATAGAGTTGCAATGTCGGAGAAGCCACCCATGTTTGCTTTCTGTTTGAAACCAAGGGGCTTAGAAGTAACAAACAGGGGATCAAAACAGCGATCCCAAAAAAGAATGTCAGTCTCTGGGCATACACACGGTTACTTAGGAGATCAAGATGGTTTTCATGCTTTTGGTGAGTTTTGATAAACATACCTATTGTTACATTTACATTTGAATAATTGTTTATCGGAGGGGACATAACAAATGTTTATTTTTTATTACCTGATGGTTGATATCTCAGGAAGAAGACTGAATGGCTTTGCATATGGCGATGAAAAGTTTACATTCCCAGGTCATAATTATGATTCTTTGGATGATTCCCCATTGCCTCTGACACCACTAAGGATAATCACGCCCCGAGGGTCTGGCAGCATGGCATATTATAATGCAAGCAATGATGGATTTGATAGAAATATCTCCAAATTTCACAGGAGCAGGTCAATGAAATCTGGGTCATCTATGTATCATAATGATTCACAAATGATGGCTTCATTGAACCAGAGAATATCAAGGAAGAGAAATGGGGATAGTAGGTGGAATATGGGCTACTATGACTTTCCTAACCACAGGGAGTATCTCGTGGAAGTCTCTCCAAACCAAAACTACGAGATTGAACAAGTGGATGATTCAGACATTGATGAGTTTAGGTTGCGCGATGCATCAGGTGCGGCTCAGCATGCACAGAAGGTGGCTAAGTTGAAGAGAGAGAGGGCTCAGAGGTTGCTCTATAGAGCAGATCTTGCAATTCACAAGGCTGTGACTGCTCTTATGACTGCCGAAGCTATGAAAGCTTCTGAGTACTCAGATGGGGATGGGTAGATAACTGATAACCCCCACATCTGATGCTGTGACAACTAGAAGGACCCGTTAAGTTTACTGCACAGTTGCGATGAGGCTCGTGAATTAGGTTCGGCATTGTTTTTGCTAGACATAGGTCTGGTCTTTACTTTGTCAAGGGTGGTGGCCTTTTTTCATTTATCCAGATATTCCATAGCGAACTTCAGTTGTGAGGTTGAGGAGATTTTGTTACTTTCAAGTGCAACTTCACCTCAACTTTTTTCCAGCCTTGCACTGACCTGCTTGCTATGGGCTACGGAAATTTGGCTTCCTATATTTTGTACAGAATTTTTTTATTGACCCTTCCTTAACCTCAGTTTCAAATGTTCAAATGTGAAAAGAGAAATTGGTCAAATAATACAACACCACTTATCGAATCAGAGTCTAGTTTTTTATATTGTAGATTAGGTTATAATAAACAGTAAACTAGCACATGATTCGTTTCAGTTTTTTGTAGTACATGATGAGCATGTGACCCACTGAACGCCACTGCCTTTCAAGATCCCAATAGATTCGTGTGGACCTACGTTTAAAAAACTCATTTGTACACTTTCGCTGTTTTATATTACATAGAAGCCTTGAGAATGGGCGTGGATTAACTTAGGGCCGTTTGGGAGCTCTGGAATTCCAATCCTATCTCATTTAGGTTATCTTTGGGGACACTCCAATTCTATTCCAATCTCATTCAATTTTAATCTCATCCTAGGATTGGATGAAGAGTACTGGTGGGGTGTTTTTTGAACCTCCATCTCATCTTATTTCATCCACATCATCATCTCATTCACAACATCATATCATTTTCTCTTACAATTACTAATCTATCTACACACCTATAATTACTTATATTTTAATACAAATATAAAAAAGAGAACTAGACAAAATAGTAATTTTACATACCCTCATTTATTACACTTATAATTTTCTCTCTCTATCTATCATTTCTCATCATTTTTTTTATCTTTTCCACTCAAACATTTTTTCTCTTTCTCTCTCTCACACACACATACACCTCTCTCTCTCTTTCACACACCCCACACACACTCTTATTTATATATATATATATAATTTATATTAATTTAATTAAACAAAAAAATTATAATATTATTATTTTTTTAGTTGCAATATTTTTCATTCTTCAATCATGCTTGTTTCTTATATTATTATAGAAAGAGTTAGGCGTGTTCACGGGCCGGGCTGGGTCCACAGCTGGCCTGAGACCCGGGCTGGGCCTGGTCACCGGGTCCACCAGGGTCCGGCCGGGCCAAATTTTTTTTTTAAAAAAAAATTTATTTATTTATTCTATATATATTTAAACTTATATATATTGGTAAAACAATTAATTTTGGATCAATTTAATGATGTTTTTATCAATAAAGACATTTAATTTGACTTAATTGTTAAAAAAATGTTGATTTAATTAAGATTAAATATATATTTTATGTATATTTTTAATATACAATTGATAAAAATAATAATAGATATGTATTTCTTACAATTAAAAAAATATTTAGTAGTATAAAATATAAAAATAGTATAATAAAAAGTAAAAAAAAAA